>WELB01000291.1:9983-32080 GCA_009602725.1 Spirogloea muscicola | reverse complement strand
TAGCAGGGGTTACTGAGTAATCCGTAGCTGCTTTGTTTCTTTGTGTGCTTGTTTTTCTTAGCGCTTCCCCTGGCCCCCTTCTCGTCCTTTGTTGATTCTTTTCTGGGCTGGCTTTCCCAGCACCTATTCTCAATGGGCGAGCACTTTCTTCTTTCCCCTACCCGCCCTCCTGCCATTGCTGCTTCCTCACCCTCCTCTAGCAGCTCCACAAGCGGTACAGGTCGTGTCGACATGGCCCCCGTCAGCACGGCTCCCCCAGCTCTGTGGCACCACCGGCCCTCCTTTCCCCCACCCGCTCTCCCTCCTGCCATTGCTGCTTCTTCAACCTCCTCTAGCAGCTCCACAAGCGGTACAGGTCGTGTCGACATGGCCCCTGTCAGCACGGCTCCCCCCCCTCTGTGGCACCTCCGGCCCTCCTTTCCCCACCCCGCCTTCCCTCCTGCCATTGCTGCTTCCTCACCCTCCTCTAGCAGCTCCACAAGCGGTGCAGGTCGAGTCGACATGGCCCCCGTCAGCACAGCTCCCCCCGCTCTGTGGCACCTCCGGCCCTCCTTTCCTCCACCCGCCTTCCCTCCTGCCATTGCTGCTTCCTCACCCTCCTCTAGCAGCTCCACAAGCGGTGCAGGTCGAGTCGACATGGCCCCCGTCAGCACAGCTCCCCCCGCTCTGTGGCACCTCCGGCCCTCCTTTCCTCCACCCGCCTTCCCTCCTGCCATTGCTGCTTCCTCACCCTCCTCTAGCAGCTCCACAAGCGGTGCAGGTCGAGTCTCCATGGCCCCCGTCAGCACGGCTCCCCCCGCTCTGTGGCACCTCCGGCCCTCCTAGTCTAGGGCGTCATTTCATGTAGCCACATTCTTTGCGCTGCATTCTTTGCACTTTCTGCATGTTCTGCCTGAACAACGTATTGGCTTGAATTGGCCTCGCTTTCATTACATGCGCACCGCGCTCCTCCTCTCTTTGGGCTGTGTAGTCCTTCTTCGGCACTTCTCTCTTTGGCTTTGAAAATTGTCCATTCTTTCTGGGCTAGCTTTGCCAGCCCCTCTTCTCTATGGGCGAGCTCTTTCTTTGGGCTGGCCTTTCACAGCCACCAGTCAATTTGGCACCGCTTTCGTTTTCCGGCCCCCTTTCGACCTTCTCCATTCTATTCGGGCTGGCTTACCACGGCCCTCGCCCCCTCAGCTGCTTTTTGCCCGAGCCTTGCATTTGCGAGCAGGCCGTGCTCTAAGCTGCCGGCTTTGGCTCGCCTGTCCAGAGCAGCTCACCTGTGTGCTGGCCCCAAGTGGCCTCCACTATCTCCGACCGCTTTACCCTGAAGTATTAGGCTAATATAGCCACTCTACTGCCACTCCCGCTGTGTGACACTGCCCTTCCAGCTTCCCCTCTCTGTTACACGAAGTGACCTCCTACGCTCTAACCTTCACTTGCGAAGGGCCATGCAGCCTCCGTGGCATGTGCAGGCTGTTGCCATTTGAAAGCACAGTCCCACTACACGCACGCAGCGGATGAGCAGGCCGTCTCTGAGCTAGGAGAAATGGTCAGGGACGATGGACGGGGTTTCACTTGGATTGTTTCCATAGCTCTCCGGGCCGTCCGTATGTTTAGACGCTCTGCCAATATACAAGTCTTTTCTGCTCCCGAAGCATCTGTTTCGCACAGCTCTGCATAATTATCTCAGCCTTTTCCCCCCTTCTTGGCCGGCATCCGCCAGTGCGAGTGTGGCCACATAGCCGATGATAAGAGCTGAGGTGTGCTGAGGGTGGTGGGCGCATTGCCTCTCACAACCTACTCAAGATGCTGTACTGGCAATGTGCACGAGGTGAGGTGTTATCCTGCAATGGAGGCGTAGGGCATCATGCCAGTCTCCGACAAGCGCGGCAAGTCATTTGTGTGGCCTCTGGACATGGTCGCCACTCCCAGGAGCAGTGGGCCACGCCTGCTCCTGAAGTTGTACATATAGACGCTTCCAGAGCTGGAGCAGTCGAGTGTGTGCCTGGCTGGGCAACGACCACGCGCGAGTCCAAAAAAGGAGAGGCGTTACGAGGACCAACCCCCAGGATACCGCTTCAACCCGTGCGCTATGGAATAATACGGTAGCTACGGTAAAAGTGGTCATCCCTCAGCAAGGCGTGCAACGCGTGCATTCTGTACACCTAAGCAGCTACCCTGAGAGCTGAAGCCGGGCCGCTCGCGTGCTACTCTTATACGGCGGGGGTGTCATCACAAGTCGCAAGCGACTAGAGTTGTCCAGCCAGCGAGTCCAAAACGCCCCGTTGGTCGTCAATATCGCAAGCGCGGCAAAGTCGTCACCGGCAGGATGATCAGCGTACTCTAGCTCCTTGGCACTTACTGCCTTGCGGACCACATCAGGAAAGAAACAGCTGGTATTAAGTAAGGCAATGGCTGTGAGAGGCCAGCTCAAAGGCAAGTGGCTCTTCCACCGGGCCGGGGACGAGGGCTGTGTAAGGCCAGCCCAGAAAGATTGGACAAGGTCCACTGGGCCGAAAGGCAATCAAACACATGGCTATGCAAGTGGCTACATAGAATGGGAGCTCAGTAAATTTTAGTCAGCTGCCGCAAGTCGGAATGCCGGCCCGTTTCAAAGTGCACAGGTACGCAATGCTGAAGGGGGCGAGGGTTGTGAAAAGCCAGCCCAGAAGAATGACAGAAGCAAGTGAGCATGGGCAAGAGTACTAATGAGTCTGAAAGCGCCAATCCAACGCAGGACGGGGAGGACGACGGCACGGACGGGTCTGTGGGACTCGTTCCGCCCGGGGCGATGGCACGCTTGCATGCGGCGAGGACCGAGTCTGGCCGCTGGCATGTCCCCCAATGGCGCACACTAAGTCCGCCAGGAAGAAGGAACAAAAGCTTCGTTCACAAGAAGGCGAGGGCGGTGACTGCTTAGCCCATGAAGAGTGGACAATGCTCACGCTGTCACCGTGGCCACCACTGGCCACGGTGGTGGCGTTTGCAGAAGTGGTGGCGCCGCCACATAGGAGGCGGCTGTTGGGAATTGGCAGGGCCTGAGCTTCAGCGAGGAGTACGTACGCAGCAAAGCAGCTCAGTCTTGCGCACGGGCTTCGAATCTCACCAGGACCCTCCTGGGTGTTCCACAATCTCCTACAAGACGCCCTGGCGGGCTTGATGCGCGACGCCGGCTACCGCGCCATCGTGGAAGTAAGCAATGTAATGCCCATCACCACAGATTTCCAGGGGCGCCATCACCGTCGCACCCTGGACATTGTGGGTGTACAACCTGGCGGAAGTCCACGAGCCTTGATGGCTGTGGTGGTGACCGAGGCATACAAGAGTTCCGCTTCCACACACATTGCTGGCCACGCAGTGGGAGGTGCTGAGCAGAGAGCTCCGACACTACGCTGACTACCCCCGCAACGACCACCTTCTCCCGGCCGCAATCGACACTTTCGGCTGCTTGGGTCCTCGCTTCCATACCCTACTTGAGAACATAGCGAGTCTGGGATATGCACAACGCGAGGATATGCTTCCAGTTCAGATGGGTATGCCGGCAGCCTATCTGTCATTTTTGCGACGTCGAGTGTCAGCTTGTCTGCAGCGAGCTCCCGCTCATGCGTTGCATCAGAAAGCTGGTCGAGCCTTGGCTGGTAGTTCAAGAGCTTGTCGATTGCCGTCCGGTATATGAGCATCAGTTAGCGACCTCTATGTGCTGACTCGTGGTTACTGAGCGGGTCAGCTTAGCAGCAGGTGACGTACATTTGTCAATGTGCTTGCCTTTGGACTTGGCCACACATGGCCTTCCCATCTCTTAATACACACGTTTTTCCTATAAAGAGGGCTCCTTCTACTGTATCGGACACGCTGGCAGATTTTGCAAAGCTCCCCTTCACTCGCCTCTGCGCCGCCGGCCCTGCAGGTCGTCTCGCCACCTGTGGTGGTTCACCTCCCTGCTGGGTACTGCTGAGGCTCCCTCGCCTCTTCACCGGCGGCCCTGCAAGTCATATCGTCTTCTCGCCTCTTACAGAGCCTCGACGCACTCCATGGAGGCCACCATGGAGCAGACGTTGACAAAGCCATTGCTAAATTCATTATTTTGTTTTTCGAAGCTAAATGAAACAAAAATGTAGGATCGAGGAGCATAGCCACTGGCAGTGCTGTGCTCCCCACGACTTGGTTACAACCACACTTTTGTCTGGGAGAGAGAAAATGTGAAGCACTCCAGTACATCTCATGTGTCGCCGCTTGCAAAAGCTTGGGCTTCTTCAGTACTACAGAGCTTTTCTTCTCATCGTCTAGTCTAATGGAGTGCCAACATCTTGTTATCATAGAGCAGGCAGGTAGCCTATTACTTGCATGTCAAGCTACAGAATAGCTGGAAACTAGGAAAAATGCTCCATATGTAGGCAGGCAAGCAGGCAACCCTTTGGAAATCAAGTTTCATCCCTGAACCTTGGACACAAGTTCACAGGAACTTTTGGTAGTCACTCACTGGTATGCATGGGCTGCATCCCTCTATTGGTTCTAAAATCGGTGCCTGCGAACTACTGCAGCTTCTGCTACTGCTCCTGTATGGGGCAACAGTCTCTTGGCATGCCACTCACTTTTGAAATCTGCACTGCTCCTGCTAAGGGTATGTACACAAGCATTGAGAGCGGGAGAGCATCATGCAACATTGGCACCCGCAGGCATCGTCGGCACCATGTTGTTCACCCCTGTCCCAGTGGTTGCCGCTGTATTGTAGCCTGTGCTAGTGGCCATGTTCTGCATACACACGAGTGAGCAGTCAGTAGTAGCCAGTCTGCTTCACTCTCCCTACAACTGGGGCTAGCCTCTCCTTATCACTTCGACCTCTTCCTCTGAGGACGCCACAACTGGTCTGTGCTCAGTCTATATGGATGCGGTGTGCAGGACCTGAGCTAATGGTGCATTGGCACTTTGCTTTGCTGTTGCCATCTCCAGATCAGTGCCTGTGGCCGTGACTGGCGCCCGAGGCTGCGTGAAGAATATGAAGAGAGCTGCAGTACAGGGGCCAATGAGCAAGCCGGGGTCAGGCAGGTATCAGCAGTAGGAGAGGTCCAAACGGCATTGCTGGTCCTCCGAACCCACAAATACACAGGCCAACGCTGCCCGTTAGACCCCTCAATGGAGGCTGGGACGCAACGTACACCAGCGCAGGTGGTCTGGAAGCTGTCTGAGCCATGCAGAGGGCCACCACACAGTGTGCTGAGTATTACCAAAGATGATGCCAGGAACCCAGGCGAAGATCGTGAGGATGAGCGCCAGCCAGAACTTCCAGTCCACGATCCCGCACTACAGTGCGCCAGGAAGCCCTCATTAGATAGTCTCCCAAACTACGTCTCGAGCCTCAGTCGAGCTGAGGCCAACGTTAAGCCAGCTCCGGAGAGCTCTCGGGAGGGAACACGCTGTGGAACAGGGGGCACTACGGCTGATGGCCCGAAGGCAACAGCGAGCTGAGGCGGCGCTCGAAGCCCCGGCCAATGCTCGCCGCTGGCGGGGAGTGTGGGGGTCCCTCGGCGGCGGCACTGCGGCGGCGGCGGCGGCGGCGGCGGCAGCGGCGGGCGGCTGCGGACCTGGAGGAAGACGGCGAGCGGGGGGAGCGCAAAGTCGAGGATGAAGATGACGACGCTCCAGAGGATGTGCTCGCCGCGGGGGTCGGCGCCCGGCGACGGCGCCGTCACCAGCCCGTGCTCCGTCAGGTGCGGCGCCATCGGCGGCGGCGGCGGCGGCGGGGATCGCGGAACGGGCGGGCCAGCTGGGGTTACTGCGACGGGATATACACGTGGCGGGCTGCGAAGCCCCAAGGCGAGCGGGGGGGCCGGGGCGACGCGTGGCAAGCCCGGAGCTGGGCTGACGTCCGGGGACTGCCGCGTCACCGACCCGGCCGCTGATGACGAGTGACGACTGCGAAGGCGCGACGAGGCCCGTCCAGGAGAGAGAGAGAAGGCGCGCGGTGCGCATGAGATTCCAGCGAGGCCAATTCAAGCCAATACATTGTTCAGGCAGAACATGCAGAAAGTGCAAAGAATGCAGCGCAAAGAATGTGGCTACATGAAATGACGCCCTATACTAGGAGGGCCGGAGGTGCCACAGAGCGGTGGGAGCCGTGCTGACGGGGGCCATGTCGACTCGACCTGTACCGCCTGTGTGGCAGCTGCTAGAGGAGGTTGAGGAAGCAGCCAGGAGAGAAGGCGCGCGGTGCGCATGAGATTCCAGCGAGGCCAATTCAAGCCAATACATTGTTCAGGCAGAACATGCAGAAAGTGCAAAGAATGCAGCGCAAAGAATGTGGCTACATGAAATGACGCCCTATACTAGGAGGGCCGGAGGTTGCCACAGAGCGGGGGGAAGAAAGTGCTCGCCCCTTGAGAATAGGGGCTGGAAAAGCCAGCCCAAAAAAGAATGAACAGAGTACGAGGGGGGAGCCGTGCTGACGGGGGCCATGTCGCCTCGACCTGTACCGCTTGTGGAGCTGCTAGAGGAGGGTGAGGAAGCAGCAATGGCAGGGGGGATGGCGGGAGGGGGAGGAGGGCCGGTGGTGCCGCGGCCGCCAAGAGTTGGGTGGGCGAAGGGACAGAACCTCGCTCGTACTCAGGCCGTCGCTGCCCGTGAAGACAGGAGGCGCTTGGTAGGAAAGATTCCGTGTATTAGAAACAAAGGTAGGGGAGGACGAGCTCGGGCGGGGTAGAGGAGGCCGGGGCGCCCAAGGCCGCCGCTGCGGGGAGTGAAGCGTCGGAAGGAGCAGCTGCCGGTGGCGCAGGCACGGGGAACTGCTGCCCAGCCGAGGGTGACCAGGGGAACTCGGCAGCGGCGAGGGACCCGGCGGGGGGGCCCAGGGTCTGGCGCGGCCTTGAGCGCGGCGCCCGAAGAAGCCCCGGGGCATGGCGAGGCCATGAGCTCGTCGGCGCCAGCTCGCCAGCCGGCGGCTGCGGGGGGCAAAAGGACCGCGGCCGCCGCCGCGGCGGCGCCGGCGGCGGCGAGGGGGGGCAAGCGCGGGCGCCCCAACGGTAGGGTTGAGGGGGGACAGGAAAAAAAACGGAGTGTGTATTGAGCGATGGACACCAGTTCTGGGGTAGCACTCTTTGGCTTCAGGCTGTCTTATCACAGCTCTTGCCCCCATTGGGAGAGCCACTTGTTCTCAAAGGGAGACAAGGTTCCAAGGGGCCAAAAGCGTTGGCTCAGAACTGGGGTAGGATGAGTTAAGAAAGAGAGAAGGCGGGCGGTGCGAATGAAACGGAGAGAAAGTGCGCGCCTATAGAGAATATGGGGCTGGCAGAGGCCAGCCCGAAAAGATGGACAATATCCAAAGTGCCAAAATATGGAAAGGGTGGCCAGATTAAGCCAAGACACTTTCAGGCAAAAGCTAGTGCAAAGAAAGGGGCTACATGTGTACGAGGCCCTGTGGCTGAGATGGCTGTTGAAAGAAAGACAAGGGTGGCGTAAGCTGTTCAGGATGAGATAATGCGAAGATCGCAAGGACTGGTGCAAAGAAAGGCTACACACAATCAAGCCCTTGGCTAAGAGGGGCTACTACATTCACAGCTCTTTCAAAGTAAGGGCCGGAGATCAAGCTCATCCAAAAGGGGCGAACGAGGGCTGTGAAAAGCCAGCCCGAAGAGAATGGACAAGGTCGATGGGCAAAGGCTGTGAGATGCCAGCCTAAAAGGAGTGAACAAGGTAACAGGGCTAGTGTACACGTGGCGATTCAACCGTGCTGATGCCACTTGCCAGAAGGGCTCAGGTCGCTCAGTGAGCAAAGAAGTGAAGGGACTCCAAATCAAGGGAGGAGGGGAGCAGAAGGGAGTCCTCAACTACGAGGCAGGAGGAAGGTGTCAAGCAGCATGGTGCACGAAGAGGCGGAGGGTACACGAGGGCGACTATCTTGGCTGAGCATTTGTTGGACAGCGCCGACGTCTATCTGCCTACTCACTGCTAGCATAACACAACTGTTGTCCCTCTACTCATGCGCCAGATCTGTACGTTCCTGGCAGCCCATCTCCAGTGACCAGCTCAACTCAAACCTCAAGCCTTTGACCCAGCAGGTCTGAATGTCGGCAGTGACTTCTGCCCACAGCACAGAGCATGGAGAAGCTCGCTAGCTTCTCTCTGAGCCAGAAAGTGCTTCCCTTGTTGCTACTGTGGCTGCTGCACTCAATGGGCTGTGGGATGCGGCAGTACCCTCTGCCGATAGCACAGAGCACAGAGCTCACCGCAAGAGCTTCACTTGTCGCTATTGTGACTGCTGCACTCGATGAGCCGGGGCGATTGGTCAAGCAATGACCCCAGCCAACTGTGAGAGGGTTCCAGGGACGGCTGATTGACAGTCTGCAGACTGCCGCAGGCTGCGGTCATGGAGCATGCCATGCACCCTGTTTGACCCGGCGCAAGGGAGCATCGAGTCAAGGAGGCTCCGCATGTGTGGCATCCACGTAAGCTCTGGCCAATGAGCCGCCCAACTGCATTTGTGCGTCAGTGGTAAGGTGCAGGTGGTCGTCAGAGTTGAGCTCCAGGCCCCAGGCATCGACAAGGTGCAGGCCGGGCACCACAGCTTTTCGTTGTGACAGCCGTAGCTGCTCCAGGAAGGCTGTCGAATTAAGCTTCCCGGTCACGATGCCGACCTGCGCAAGCCACACTACGGTGCCAATTCAGTGAAGGCTCAGCTTCATCCATGGGCCTCTATCAAGTTGTGGCTGGCAGCAGCGGAGCTGATCGGGCAAAGCTGCAGGCCCACATACAGCTTCTATGGAGCAAGGGTCTACAGCGCTCTTCCTTTGGCTTCTCAATGGCGCAACAGGCAGATAGGCTGCAACGTCCTGAATCAGTTGTCAAGGTGATGTGGATATCTACACGACACATAACTAGCAATGCGCAAGCAAACCTGGAAGACCAGCAGGTCCGGACAGCCTAGGTCCTCGCGCAGAGCTGCGATGAGGCTCTCAAGCTTGACCGCGTAGCCCTCCGCCAGCTCTCGCGAACCACAGTCACTCTCGCCTTGATACCACAGGACTGCGCGCAGCCGGCTCCCGTCAGCCTCGAGGGCAGCCTTCGTGCGCGCGACCGTGCTTTGGTAGTACTCGCCGCCCCTACTCCACTCGTCGATCGCGCTGCCGCCGATAGCGCAGGGGACCAGGCCGACGGCCGGAGCAATCGGCCAGGGGGCCGACCCATTGGCCGCAACGGCGGCGGAGGCGCCCTGGCCCTGCAGCCGCAGAAGCTCCGCGGCGAAGACAAGCCCCGGGCCAATGCCGCAGACCTTTCCTGCGCGTTCTCGAACGAAAGCTTCGCGTCAGGCTTGGAACTGGAGCCTCAGATGCTTCCTGATTGTACATGGCGTGGACGATGGCAGCAGGGTCGCCTCGGAGGGGCGGGGATGGGTGGGTGAGGCGGCGGCATGCCTTTGTCGACGTCGAAGTGGAGAGGCTCCCGGGCGTCCTCCCACGCGCGCGCCGCCGAGAGCCGCAAGACGGCGCCCGGCGGCGCCGCGCACTCTGGCGGCACCACACCGTCCCACGCCTTGGTGAGCCGCCTGCCGCTGCAGCCGCCGCCGCCGTCGCCGTCAGCCGGCTGGACTGCCACTCCGCCCCGTCCGGCCATGTTACTCTGCCCCGCCAGCACGAAAACGTCCATGGCCCGCGCCCGGGCCCCCCGAGGTGGCAACAGCCGCACCGCACCGACGAGCAACCCAAATATGGCGCCGGGGAGCCTGGCTCCGGGGGAGTCCGGGCACCTTGAGCTGATGCCGGAAAATGCGGCGCCGCGCTCGCGTCGCGCGGCGGCGGCGGTGCAGCCTTCCGCGAAGTGCGGCAGCAGAAGCGGCGGCGGCAATGGCGGCTGCAGGGCGAGGGGGACCTNTTTTCGGGACATGGTCTGTGCGACGCTGAGTCGCTGTGTTGCCGCAGCGAGCGTCCGGCGGCGGCGGCGGCGGCGGCGGCGGCGGGCTGGAGGACTTTTTCGAGGCGGAGCGGCGGCCCGACGGCGAGCCGCCCGTCGTCGGTGAGTGCGCCCCACAACCCCTCGCCACCTCGCCTGACAGCGGCGGCCGCACTGCGCCGCCGTGTTGACTGAACAGTCCGGCGACGGCGGCGGCGCCAGGGCGGGCGTGGGCGGCGGCGGAGCTGCGGCGCAAGTCGTATGACGACCTGCACCGCCTGTGGTACGTGCTTCTCAAGGAGAAGAACATGTTGTACACGCAGCGCCAGATGCTGCGGACAGACGGCCTCCGCATGCCCCGCCCCGACCGCATTCCCAAGGTACGAGCCGCCGCTGCCGCCGCCGGTGCGGCCGTTACTGCGGTTGCGGGAACCCCCAGCAGCCCCATATGTCGCAAGAGCCTGCGTGGAGCTCATTATTGCTGGCGCTTCTAGGCCGGCGTTCTCGCTAGCCTGGTATCGGGAGCTCGTGTTATTGCGTGAGGAGTTGGGCTTCAGGGCCCAGTGTTCAGCTAGCACGAGTCGGGCACGCTCGTCTACCACCACAGCTACGGGCGAGCCAAGCTGCTCATACGTCAGGGCTCTGAGATTGTGTTTCTGCTGGTCTAGCTCAAGAGCATACGTTTAATGGGCGACACTTTTTGCTGCGCAGGTGAAAAAGTCCATGTGCCGCATCAAGCAGGTGCTGACTGAGAGGGCGCTGGCAGAGCCCGACCCTATGAAGCGGCAGATCTACCGCGCAATGATCAATGTTATTTGAAACGTGGGCTGGAATACTGCATCGTTGACATTGTTGTAGTCGACTGCGTAGTTGGAGATGTTGGTAGCTGTGGTGCTCTCATTAGGCGAAGGAGGTCATTTAGACAGCCCCTGCGCCCCTCATGGGTGCCGACTGTACAGTCCCGATAGGCATGGCTTCCAATCATCTAGTACCTCAGGTCGTCAGTTACTTAAGCGCCAGTAATAATAAAGGCTCGTATTCAGTCCAGGAAATGAATATGCCCACAGACAACAACATGTGCTGGTCATGAGGTATCGAATTTGATTGGTACTTGAGCATTGTTACTCTATGCTGAGAGCTCAATGGCGTCCAACTAGATATTGTTGAAGAGTCATCGTTTGCTTGGGCCATCGTCAGGCAGAAAATAGATCAAGAATCTTCCAAGGGGTCAATCGTAAAATTTTAACCATTGACATGCTACAACTTTTGGTAGTGTACGCAGCGGAAGAGACCAGCTGGGCCTAGCCACCTGCTACTCTAGCCTACCTACCAGGACTCAACAAGGTGAAGTCAAGGAGGAGCGGAACATCAAGGGGTTGGCAGTGCTGTTGAGCAAAGAAAATCTGACTGGGGAAATTTAGGTGGAGGGAAATATGGGGAGGTACAAGACTTGCGGTGGGCACTACATCTCAGCGAGTTAGAGTCTCATCAACAGACGAACGTCATCTACTCGAGCACGCTGCAAGTCTTCTGGTGTGCGACTCTCAAACGCAGCAGCTGCAAGATGCCTCTTGCGCTCCTGCAGCTCCAGGATACGCTCCTCGATGCTGTCCCTCACTATGAATCGCACCACAATCACCGGCCGAGTCTGCAGGTAAATACACACGTACAAGCGAGAAGCTTAGAAGAACGCAGTGCACGCTGCATATGAAGCCCATTCTATGATAAGGCATTGTCCATCAAATCTCAGCTTCTGAAGCTGGCAGCCTACGAGTTGCCACTAATCCTTATTCTTGCCACACTCTGTGACAAATCTGCAGGAGGTGGACCTGGCCAAGACGGTGTACTCGGTCCATGGCCTGCTCCTCAACAGCGGGGTTCCACCATGGATCCAGGAGGTAGACACGAGATGCAGCTGTAAGATTGATGCCAACTCCTGGAGATAGCCATGCAAAGGTGATGACAGGGCCATAATGATGATGGGACTTCCAAGCTTCAAGGAGGTGACTATAATGGCAAAAAATGTTACATTATACAGTATGTGAATGATGACCATGCTGCTGACCTGCCGCCTTCATGCTGACCAGGAGCACAGATGGGCTGCATGCACTTATAGACTGGAAGTCCCTTAAGACTTCTTCACGCTGCTTCCTACTCAATGTCCCGTCCAGTGTTAAGCACCGGACTCCCGATGCCTTCAGCACTTGCCTCACCAGCCTCAGCATGCCTGTAAACTGCATCGTAGGAAACATGATGCTACTATCAAGGAATAAGGCCCACACTGATAGCCAAGTGCATCTATGCTCCTAGTGTACTAGTGTAGATTCTGTGCAAATGTATGAAATGCTGTCTAGCAATGTTCTCTTCAATTAGCTGTAAGGAAGTTAATTCTTGCACTCGTTACCTGTGAGAAGACCACAGACTTGATGGAGGGATCTGCATCTCGAACATCTTGTAAGGACTGTGCAAGAGCAGCAATCTTGGCACTACCAGGCGTTGCCTCTGAGCAGTGACAACAGGCAAGTATTAGAATACGGGCTTTTCAATGTAGTACTGACTGCAACATATGCCATGAATTGCAATGTAGCCTCAGGTACATAGCTCCTCACTGGAAGTGTTAGTGCCATGCTGACGAGGACCTCACTTGGCTTTTGCAACTGGCAAGTCCAAACTGGGCATCGCCCATCTGCATCATAGCAGCATACCTTGGCTTTGGCTGGAAGTGGCTTCCCTTGGAACCTCGCTGGAAGTTGCTTCATTTCCGTTACTTAATGTCTCGGGAGGAACCCTGATCAGATCAGCGGAGGAGACAGCAGTCCTGCAAAGAGGGCACTGTCCATTGCCTCGAGCGACAACTTTGTTGATACAGCGCAGCAGTATATATGTGCGCATCTGGTAATGACCGGCGGCTGGGCAGGGCACAGACATATTGGGCAATCATCATCACCACTGTCCCGTAGATATTCAAGGAGCTTCTGCATCAGCTCTGGCGGGGCAGCTGCACCACATTGTAAACTTGCGTGAACGCAATGGGAACGACAAGAACTGCAGGACACTAGAACCTCATTCAATCACAAAGCAGCAGCAAGTTCAACTTGGGACTTAGCAAAGAGCCGAAAAATGGCAAGCAAACTAATAGTCACACAGCAGCACTGCTTATATTCTCAAAGGGAGTCGATACATACCTTCCTGCTCTGCCACTCTTTTTGCGAGGCTGTCAAGACTTGGACAGAGCGAAGCGTGATCGCAAATTTGTCGCAAGCGGAGTATCACTTCGAGCACATTAGCATAATTCTTCAAAACTGTCCCATGCTTAATCATATCTTTGATTAAGTCTCGCCCATTTTCCTCCCACTGTTCGTACTTCTGGCGATCACAGCTCCAAAGGTCAAGCAAGTGAAGTTGGACTGTCCGTGGTGGCAGCTTGATGGACGGCTGTCCTACTTGCTCTGACTTTGTCCTTCGTAAAGCTATCGCAGCCATCAACACCTGCACATCAGTGTGGCCAACTTGTGGTGTTAGAGAGCGTGAAAGGACAGTGGCAAGCATTGACTACTGTACATGTGGCCATACAGGAGCTCAAACACACGTGCAACCTCTTGCGGGAGCGAGCATAGTAGTGAACACTTCTGTGCTCGTGAATCTGCACAAGGATTGACATCTCCTCAGTAGACAGGCAAGAGACCAGTCTCAGCATCTGGATGTATCTTACACGCAATCGGTTGTACCCCTTTGGGTCACCATAAGTCAGTGGCCGCTCAATTGTACGGAGCCAAAAGGACTGCTCGTCTAAGGGCTGCACAAGACAATAAGGGCAGACAACCTTGTTGAGTAGTGTGACTTGCCGATGCAGCAGAATTTGCACATTGCACGAGTTTGGTCCATGCTCTAAGAGAAGCAGTAGGCAAATATGTGCAAGTCAGAAGTGGTTGACAGGGTGCACCTGCAGATGCAGAAAAGACATCAAGCTGTAGAGATCAGCGAGCTTATTTTGTATTGGCGTCCCTGTAACTGCCCACCTGCAGCAGCAGCACGAATGAGCAAGCTAAGTGTGTCAAGCAAGATTTGCAGCAAGCTGGTGCTGAATCCTAGTACCTGATAAGGAGCAGACCTCTGTATTACGTTCTGTGGGTGGAATGGCATCTAAGAGCAGCAAGACTAGAGCATGCCTGTGCAGCACCTGTGTAAGGCTGTCAAGCTCCTCGCAGCCTTTGACTGAAGTGCCTTTGGCGACTTGATACAGTGGGCCTCGTCAAGAATGACTCTGAACCAACAGAACTTTTGCAGAGTTGCCGATGCAGAGGACTCGTCGCCCTCCACTGCCAAGGTACTATAGGTGGTCAAGACAACGTTGTAGTTGCCCAATACTTCAGGATCTCGTATCCTCTTTGGCCCTAGGTACTCATATACACTCAGACTACTTTCAACAATGTGCTGCTGAATTTGCCGAGCCCAATTTGCTACAACTGACAGTGGACAGACAATCAATGTGGCTCTTACACTCTTAGAGCATCCCATTGATCCTGAAGCTGTGGCATTTACTTGCGAGGTCGAAGTCACTACCGCATCTGACTTCTGTCTTTTATTTGGTCTGGGCCCAGCAGTGCTGCATGAATCAACAACAGAAAGCTTCTTGGGAACACTGGAGAGTGCAGCACTTGGGCGATGCGTAGCTATGAGGGCCAGCATGGTCAGTGTTTTGCCAAGCCCCATGTCGTCCGCCAGGATTCCGCCGTGGAACGGCTGTGGAGCGTCTTTGGAAGCATAATTGGTGATGGTGTTGAGGTATCTCGTCTCCCCCTTGCACTCCTGCCGCTCCCAGAACGGTGGCAGTCTGCGATCCTTTTCTCGGTCGACCAGCCAAGACAGAGCCTCCTTTTGGTGCTGTACAGTGCTTGACAAGACCACTAAGATAGAGAAGGAGCGATTTGGAGGCATGGACAATGCATACTAAAAGCCAGTGCCGACAGCACAACAAGCTTCCCTTCGGCATGCACGAAGCAGGCGTCTTATGTAAGAGAAAATGACTGGAACCATACAGGAAAGAGTGGAGAGGATATGGTCGATGGTGGCTCCATTTGCTGTCGGTGACCACGTGCAATCACCAAGCTCTTGAAAATGCTCTCAAAGTTCTTCTCGACATTGCCTGATTGGAAGGACTGTGAGCCAGTGATACCATATGCCTGATCTTTGGCCTGCCATTGTGTGTAGCCATATACATCAGCAAGTGCACGCGCGGTCAGTTGACCGGGCACCTACCAGGATACGTGCAGCTGTGTGCATGTCTGGCCAGGCAGCATGCACCAAGATTTCACTTGCATCCGGAAGAGCAACTTGTGCAACATACCTCACAGATAAGTGGCAGACCTGCGGAGGTGAGCTTGTCGACCACCTCGTCTGCTGCTGCCGCCTTGCAGTGTACATACACTTGGCAGGGCATCTGCTCATTGACAAATTAAAAAGGTCGGTGGACGCAGCATAATCGCTCTTTCAAGAATGTACGAAACTGCACAGAGCAGTGAGCAGAACGCAAAATCATAGTTTCAAGCACTACAGCACGCCGCCACCGATGCAACACACCTCTCCACAAAGACAAAATGACGACTTACATGAGCGCCCAATTGTGTGTGCAAGAAGAGTCCGGGCCAGTAGCACGTAAGAGTAAGCAGGCTGCTACATGGCGTCAAAGGGCGTTCAAAGGACCCATACCTTGTACTTGTTTGTGACACCAGAGGTCACGAGTCCTTCGATTTTGACCTCGCCCCTGTCAATCAGTGGCGCAAGGTGGAGTGCCTGCAGCATAATTGGTACACGATGGCAGGCGACTCAGCTGCCACCGGCCGGCACAACCCTGGCCAGGCCTGACTCAGACCAGGACAGAACACTCTGAGCAACTGTCAGTAATGGCACACAGTTGTCGGTGCATAGCACCGACAGCTCAGAAGTTGAAAGTAAACCTTTGATGGTCGGACCCTACTACCCATAGAACGATGCCAAATGGTGGTCAAGTGTATTGGCGCTCCGCCCACCTTGTACCTTTCGATGTGGCCGACGCGCTCCCCTCCGACGTTGTCCACGCGGATGGCATTGGCATCATACGGGTTGTCCTGCTCGCGGATGAGCTGCACCATCTCGTCGCGATTCACTGTCCCAGCATAGTACTGCAAGCCCACTATGCTGACAGTCACGTAGCCAGCGCACACCTCCTCGCCGCCGTCGCCATCGTCATCCTCCGCATCGTCGTCCTCAGCAGGAGTCTCCGGGTCTGGCTGACGCCGAGGTCCTTTCGGCGGTCGCTGCCGCACCACTGCCATTGCCATACTGCCTGTCTGCTCTTAACCGGTTCCGTCTTGTCGCCTTGAGCCCTCCGCTTTGCCCTTCGACAGCCTTGCGTCGCCGCCGTGTGTGGCAGGCCAAGTGGCCACCAAGAGCAAATGTTCACATCTTATTCTAGTGCCTGAGCACAGCGCCTCATGCTCCAGTCCTCGCACTCCTGGTCAGCACCGTGTGGCGTCGCAGCTTCTCGCCGTCGCCGCAACTGCGTTCACTTGCCGCCGTCACGCCGCGGATCACCAAGGCGCCGAGCCGTGCCCTCCCCTCCTCCATCAGAGGTGAGCTCTTCCATCACCTGGCACACGGCTATCTTGCCCGGAGGCAGCCGCGGCCTGCAACAGACAAAGAAAGAGCAAAGAAAAGCTGTAACGCGGTGCTGACATTAAAAGAGTGGCTGTAAAAGCCAGCCAGGAGCATACAGAAGGTGTTCATGACTACATTAGTGGAGCCACAGGCCAAGCAAACTGGGCGCTCTTAATACCCGTGTCAGCGGACAAATAGAGGGCACACAGCTCGCTCTTTACTGGATGAGTCCTCTTTCTCTTATCTTCACAGCATAAGGTTGTGCTCGCCCAGAAAACCTATGTAGCCTGGCCTGTTTGCAGCGTGCTCAGGCTAGTGCCTTGCACCAGAAAGCTGGGCGAGCTCTAGTTGGTGGCAGAAGGGCTCCGTTTCTGGCATCTAGTATTCATGCATCGATTTAGTGACCTTTATATTTTGACCCGTGGTTATTGAGCGGGTCAATCTGCTGTAGGTTATGTAGATCTTTAGATTTGCTTGCCTTTGTACTTGGCCATTTGGCCTACATTTGTTTCTAAATATCCGGAATTCTTTGCATATGTAGCATGGCACTAGTGCGGGCGTCTGAATCAAAGGGCCGCAGCCAACAACAGCTTTGCTAAGCACTGGTCTTTTTGCAGGACTGCTCTCAAGTCTTCACAGGATAGAAGACCGACACGAGATCATGGACCTGCCTTGTGCAACGTTTTTTCCACAGAGCTTGTGCCCTCAACTTTAGATGTAAATTCGAGCCATCATCAATAATCGTCCTACTGGCCGCCTCTCATTATTCAACGTCTGAGGCGGTATCTATCACTTGAGACAAAAATCAGTCAGGGCAAAGCCCTGCAGCCTGCAGAAGGCAGCTAGCCAAGTTGTTTGTAATTGTCCGTACTTGGGCCAGCTCATTGGCTGGCATGTGGGCAGGACATGTGTATCTCCTATACACAAGGTGTGCGTTACACTCTTTCGGATCTCCTAGCTTCACATATGACGGACTTAAAAGGTAGCTAAAAGGGAACGGTGCCAATGGCTAGGCGCAGGTGGTGGAGGCAGGTGGTCTGAAAGCTCTAGCAGGTAACTTCCACCAGATTCGTGCATACTAACTTCTGATGTCTAACCTCCGACCACATTGGAGAACACCAAATAAGCGCAAATGACAGTTGAAGAGAAGAGCGAGACCCATGCCCCGCTAGGCATCATCTCCATGGCAGCCGACACAGGCGATTGCTGCTCTCCTTCGGCCCACATTCGAAGCCGATCCGCCTCGGCAGCATAGACTGCTTGCCCCTGCAGTGTCACAGGACAAGAGTACGCCCGTAGAGCATACTACAATTGGAAACAATAAAGTGTGACGGATGCGCTCCATACACCAGCTGCACTCTGTCTCCTGACATGGCATTCCTGCAAAGAGAGAAGTATTTGCCTAAGCTCACATGTGCACATACTGCATGCTCATCTCTCACCTCTTCGTCAAACCAGCGGCCCCTTCGTAGCCAGGCTGTGACAATGGCGAGGATGATACGAGGAGGCGTAAGGTAATTAATGGCCTTCCCTGTTCCTCTCACATTGCGCATGCGAGGGACAAGAGCTCGAGCCACAGTCTCTGGTTGTTCGCATATGAAATTGAATGCTTGTTTGTTCTGCAATGTTGCCCCGCTGCATAGTCACAATCTCCCAGTTCTTTCAGGCAAAGGGCTCATGCATTGTCATATAGCTGTTGTAGGCCTGTACTGCAGCAGCGTTACTATGTGAAGTCAGACTTAGCGGCCTCTCAGAGCACAAGATGAGGCAGCCAATGAGGTCAATCTGCAAAGAGATTTGACCTTAGAAGAAGATCCGTGAGAACCATGCCAGGAGATGCAGTGTGCACTCCAACTCGTGATCGTCTGCACTCCTCCAAAAGTGTTGCATGGAATTGCCGTAGTGCACATTTTGTAGCGCCGTAGCTGAGCAATGCCAGATTGTGGCAGAGCCACGAAACATAAGACATAAAAACCGTTAAAAGAATTACACAGGCAATATATCCATGGCATGGATGTCTATATTAAACTGACGTGCTTATTGTCTGCGAGAACAAGCTCAGTGCCGTTAGAGCAGACTTGCAGCTTGGCAAAACTTACGCAGCATAGCGAGGTGTGGCTTGACCTCCTGACCCATTTCCGTCCATGTTAAACACATGCCCACCTCGAGATTGCCTCTTCATTTGCAAAATTGCTGCCTTGGTGCAAGATAAAGACCCCAAGAGATTGGTGGAGACGACCTAGAGAAAAGCACCAACATTTGTCCTGTCAAATCTGCAAGGACCTAGAGCAAGGTAACAGTATGGAACCTAGACCGAGAGCAAGAGACAAGGAGAGCCGCCCCAACCTTGCAGAGCTCCATGTCAGAGAACTCGAGAAAAGGCTTTGCTTTTATGCTGACTCCTGCATTGTTTATCTGATTCACATGCCACAGTAAAGATATAGATCAGTAAAATGACTGATTTAAATTTTGACAACCGGCTATGGCAGGTTCTCACTGCAGTCGGCGAAGTGTCCATGACTTCGCAAGTACCTATCATACGCGCTTAGCTACGTGATTTGTGATAGTACATACCCAGATATCTATGGTGCCAAGCTCATGCACAGCAACATCGACAAGGGCCTTAACGTTTTCCGGAAAGTGGACGTTACAAGCCATGCCAACAATCTTATGGGAGCCTGTTTGATTCTTCTGCTTTGCGCTTGCTGATCCACCAGGTAATGACGTGGTTCTGCGCAACCAAGAAATCTGCATGAGAAAAATTTAAGAGAGCAGCCAACAGAGCAGGAAATTGCAATTATTCTATTGGGGCTTTAAGCCATGATCAGGACAACATGTGCACCATACCTGCAGGTCAGCTCTTCAGATCCTCCACAAGAGTGAACCACTCCAAGAGGCAATCTTCGGCGTTGCGATATCATGTCCTCTTGTAGATCTGACACGGTTTGAGCTACTGCTAGTGCATCCCTCGAGGCGACCACCACGTTGTCACCTGCTCGAAGGAACTCGCGGGCTAACGCCTTGCCAAGCCCTCTGGTGCTGCCTGTGGCCACCACATTTCGAGGTCCAGTGCGCCCATAACTCTCCATAACTTGGCCTGTACCAATCATGGAACCAAGGAAAAGACCTGCTAACCAACTAAACCACAGCACTGCTCCTTGATGAGGTCCGCCGCCTGTACCCTCACAAGAACAAAACCCTTTGAGCAACGCATATAGACAGCGGACACACAACTGACTAGATTGATCAGGTCTGGTTATCATACATCCCCCACAAGGTGTGGAGACATTGCCCTTACACATGCATGCAATTGATCTGAGGATCAACCTGAGATCAGAATTGTCAACTGCATATCAGAACGTCTTCCCATATTTCAAGGGTGAGGAGAATCACCTGCAAGCTCCAAGGCAGCAGACAGAACTGCTCCAGTGCCACTGCATACAATCGTGTACTTTGCAAGTGCTGCGTGGAACTGTAAGCCAGGCATTTGTGCATGCCTTATCAATATCACGACGTGATCTGATAAACTCTCTGTTGCAATGTTCGGAAGAATGCTATGAATTTATTTCTCTCTTACAAGGTTCTGATACCTGCATAATTTCACTACCACCAGCCCTCGGCTACGTCCTGATTGTAAGTCACGTCAATGTACCCAGGTCTGCCAGATTGTACCTGCAGAAAATCTGACTCGGCCTTGACCGGCCAGCTCTCTCTCTTGGAGGCAGCGGCCAATTCGTCTGGAGCAGCCCTGAGGAAGCGGAGTACTTGGCGTGCAAGCTCTGCTCTGGCGTGGCTGCGCTTGCTTGTATTCCCTTCACATTCCCTGAGATCTGCCATACGTGCAATCAAGTCGCGATGAGGTGCCAAAGCGAGACGAGTGCCTGCGCAGCAACTTCGAGAAATTCACATGGAAGTGACATGACGTTGTCTCACCTGCTCCACTGAGAATTCGCACAGCGGGCCGCAGCAGCTTCTGGAACTGGACAACAGGGCTGCAGTCCTGTGTGCCAGCCTTCTTTGGAGGCTGGGTGCAGCACACTGCCGGCCTCGCTGATGGCGTTAAGAAGCGGCAATGCCGTCGTCGGAATGTTGCCAGGGAGCCGCCACGGCACCATGCAGAGTCGGCCCACGGTGGCAGAGGCCTCTGCGAGCCCTTGGCCGCCGTCGCGCCAGCGGGGGCCGGCTGTGCGCTATATAGGCTACAACTGACGGAGCCGAGGAGGGAGGACGCCGCCGCCGCCGGCTGCGCCGCCCCCGCGGTCGCCGCCATGGCGACCACGCCAAGCTGGGCGTCGCTCCCGAGGCTCAAGCGGCCATCGGCGCGCCCAACGGCGGCCGAACTGCTCCGAAGCCAGCAACCGTGAACGACCTTTCTGAGAGACAAGGCACCTTTGTTTCGGTTTCCGTATTATGTAGCCCTGTTTAGTTTGCCCTAGACTCTGCCTGGACAATGTGTCGGCTTGAATTGGCCTCCATTTCATTTCATGCGCCCCGCGCGCCTTCTCTCTTTCTGAGAGACAAGTCAATGGGCCCAACGCTGGTTGCACAAGCGCGTCGACTAGTGAGGAGGTCGCAAACGAAGACCAATGGTGTCACCGTGGGGTTGCATAGTGGCGACAAGAACATGGCTGACGGGGAGGGGATTGATGAAGGAACGTCGCCAAAGCGACGCCCGGGGCTGGGCTTCACGACGTGCGACAACAGCCCAGCCGTGGTGACGGTGCCGCGGGGTGGGTCCACGTCGTGCTGACCCGGCGGGCGGCCGCGGTTACCTGCACAGCCGGCTAACCCGCCGGCCCTCGTCAGCCATCCGGCTAACCCGGGTCACCCGTGCCAGTCGCCGCTGCCCCCTCGAGTATCCTGGATACCGCTGCCAAGCGCCGCTGGGGATTTGGGTTCCTCTGCGTGCATCTGGGACGCAAGACGAAAGACGCTTCCAGGAGAAAGTGCTCGCCCAGGAGAGGGCGGTGGCTGGAGAGGCCAGCCCATGGAAAACAAGTGGAAAAACCTCAAAGAGGTGAGCTCTTCAAGAAGAGGGCAATGTGATTGGCAGTGATAGGCCAGCCCAGGAAGATGAAACAAGTACTTCTAAGGGGCCAGAATAGCGCTAAACAACAGCACAACCAAATTGACTGGTGGTGTGAGATGCAAGCCTAAAGGAATGGAGAAGGTCTGAAGGAGCCAGATGGCGCAAAAAGCAAGCAACCAAGTGTACCAAGTGCACTTAAAGTGCGCTAAAGCACACTGCGACTGAAGTGGCCACTGGTTGTCGACATACCCTGTTGTGCAGCCGCAGGTCAGAGAACTAAGTAGTCTCTAGGTAGCGGGTCCCTTTGAACGCGGATCATCCGCGGGAAGACGAGTTCTTCCCGTTGGCCATCGGCACACATGGGGCGCTGGGCGCTCGGTGGCTCGAGCTGCTCACCCAGCTCGCCCGTCACACCATCGCCCGGCGCTTCCATGGGGAGCCGGTTGACTTCCCTGCAGCCGGGTCGCTGGCGCAAGTGTATCGAATGCGCCTGGCCGTCTCGCTGCAGAGGTCCATGGCCCGGGCGCTGCACCTTCGTGCCGGCAGAGCCCTCGCTGCTGCCTCTGGC
>WELB01000290.1:114637-126190 GCA_009602725.1 Spirogloea muscicola | reverse complement strand
CTCCACAACGCTTTCAAAATCAGCCCTGAAGCATTCCGGACGCTTCTCCAGCTGTTCCTGGGCCTGCCCCCGACCTGCCTGATTGGAGTAACTCAGTGTGAGTGTGGCTTCCGTACGGAGGGCGGAGACCTAGCCACCCACATGCTGCGGTGTCCCACAGGCCCTGAGGTGGTGGGCGTCCACAATCTCCTACGGAACGCCCTGGCGGGCTTGATGCGCGACGCCGGCTACCGCGCCATCGTTGAAGTGAGCAATGTAATGCCCATCACCACGGATTCCCAGGGAGGCCATCACCGTCACACCCTGGACATTGTGGGTGTACAACCTGGCGGAGGCCCACGAGCTTTGGTTGATGTGGTGGTGACTGAGGCATACAAGAGTTCCGCTTCCACACACATTGCTGGCCACGCAGTGGGAGGCGCAGAGAAAGCTCCGACACTACTCAGACTACCCCCGCAGTGACCACCTCCTCCCGGCCGCAATCGACACTTTCGGCTGCTTGGGTCCTCGCTTCCATACCCTACTCGAGAACATAGCGAGTCTGGGATATGCACGACGCGAGGATATGCTCCCAGCCCAGATGGGTATGCCGGCAGCCTATCTGTCATTTCTGCGACGTCGAGTGTCAACCTGTCTGCAACGAGCTCAGGCGTATGCTCTGCATCAGAAAGCTGGTCGAGCCTTAGCTGCTGGCACAAGAGCTAGTCAATTGCCGTCCAGTATTCGAGCATCAGCTAGCGACCTCTATGTGCTGACTCGTGGTTACTGAGCGGGTCAGCTTAGCAGCAGGTGACGTACATTTGTCCAATGTGCTTGCCTTTGTACTTGGCCACACATGGCCTCCCCATCTCTTAATATACACGCATTTCCTGTTTTTGCACAAAGTACTCCGTCTTCTTGTAGCCGGTGTGCTTATATTATTTAAACTGGATTTGCGCCCTCCAGCATCGTGTCCCCCCATACCATCTTTTGTAGAGCACTATATGTTCATATCCATTATATCCGTCTAAAATAAATTTAAAAAAGAAGAAGAAATAGAAGATATAGAGTAATATAATTTCTTTTTTCCATTTTTAAGCGTATCCAAAGATATCCAAAGATATCCAAAAATTTATATGTTGCAACAAAAATTGCGGTAATATACGTGTTTGCGCTCGTTGTGGGGTAGGAGTTGAGCGTACCCACGTACCCCACGTCCATTCAAGCCCTAAAACACAGCAATTTACCCATTATATGAGCCACATTTATGCATAAGTGGGGTACGCTCAACCTGTATTTGCGCCCTGCAGCCTACCATCCCCATACCATCCCTAGGGCTTTATGTTGGCGTACCCCATATACCCCTCTAAAATAATCTATATATAAACAAATACACAAGATATACAGTAAATAACCTACGAACATTTCTTGACCTCCAGGCTCGCGGCTTACGACCAACTTATGGAATTTCCCCGGCGCTTCAACGATTTGCTCGTCTACATGGCTCGCGTTGACAACCCCGCATTCCCATTCATCAGCAAAGATACCACCTACATCGGCTTTACAAACGGCATGTTAAATCTTGTCAGCGGCGAGCTAGAAGGTTACGACAACCTCCCCCATCACGTGTCACCCCGGCATTATATTGACCAGCCATGCCGCTTCAATGACCTTGATACGCCCCTATTTGACCGCATCTTCCGCTTCCAATTGGACACCGGCAACGCCGTAGAGACGGATACTGTCTATGCCTACCTCCTGGGCCTTATCGGCAGGCTGTTCTACGACGTAGGCCGTTTTGATACCTTCGATGTGATGCCATTCGTGGTTGGCGACACCAACACCGGCAAGTCGACGCTTGTGGATGTTGTCGCAGCGATGTTCGCTTCCGGCCGCATCGGGGTGGTAGATTCCTCGCATGAGACTACCTTTGGCTTGCAATCAATGTACGACAAGGAACACATCGTCTGCCAGGAGATGCCCGATAATATGGCTCAGTTGCTGGCATCCGACAAAATCAAGAAGATGATCTGCGGTGAGCAGGTGGCGGTGCCCATCAAGCACGCCGTAGCCGACACCGTGCGCTGGACAGTCCCCATGCTTATGTGTGGACACGATTACCCGCGTTATCGCGACAAACGGGGCTCCATATCCAAGCGTTTGGCTATCTTCTCCTTCAACCGCTACGTCCCGGTACAAGATTGCTCGCTGAAACAACGCATCATCCAAGAAGAGCTGTCGCCCCTATTGGTCAAGTGCCTGCTCGCGTACCGCCGTCTGCTGCAGCACACAGGCAAAGCGGGCTTTTGGAGCGCTTGTCCCGACTACTTTAAGCTCAACATCGCGAACATGCACGAGAACACCGACTACCTGCACATGTTTCTTACCCTCGGGTGCGGCGACAATATCTGGTTCGATAAGCACACCGGCTACAAGAAGACGGAGTACTTTGTGCAAAAACAGGGTCATACACTGTGGATGGAAGAATTCAAGAAGAAGTTCTACCATTATGTGCGCTTTAAGCACCCGCAAGCTAAATACCACTGGACGAAAGACTGCAGCACCTTCAAGGGCCTGGGCTACGTGGTAGACCGCCGGCAATATGCCGGGCGTGCAAGCAAGCAGCAAAGAACGGCTGCTGCGATAATTACAATGGGGCCAATCGTTCATGTACCGATGTTATCCTCAACATCATATGCGTTGAAGAATACTTAGGCTAGGACACAGTGGGTATGAATAAATTTAAGCTCATCTTGTGCATTGTCAGTTAATTTTGGATATCTTTGGATATCTTTGGATACGCTTAAAAATGGGAAAAGAAATAATATTACTCTATATCTTCTATTTCTTCTTCTTTTTTTTTGTTTATTTTAGATGGATATAATGGATATGAGGATATAGTGCTCTAGAAAAGATGGTGTGGGGACACGGTGCTGGAGGGCGCAAATCCAGTTTAGATAATATCCAATTCAAGGCCCATAAAATAAGGCAATATGTTGTGTTTAGGGCCTTGAATTGGATATTTGGATTCGGCTCATGCTGATACGCTGTTGCGAAAACTACAGTCCAACTACATGCTTTAAGGAATTGATTAGGGGACGCTAGGCCGTGAATCTACGGTCTGCAACAAGTGTCAACAAGCATCACGGCGGCCTCGCTTACAGTTGGTCTTCAGCCCCTCTAACGTGGCCCGCTTCGACTCCATCAAGGACATGGTCCTGCCAAGTAGTTCAGATAGTCCGGCCTCGTCCTGGACCGTGTCATGATATCTACTTATTATACAGAATAGCCCAAGACGCTCGTAGATATCATGACACGGTCCAGGACGAGGCCGGACTATCTGAACACCTTGGCAGGACCATGTCCTTGATGGAGTCGAAGCGGGCCACGTTAGAGGGGCTGAAGACCAACTGTAAGCGAGGCCGCCGTGATGCTTGTAGACACTTGATGCAGACCGTAGATTCACGGCCTAGCGTCTCCTAATCAATTCCTTAAAACATGTAGTTGGACTGTAGTTTTCGCAACAGCGTATCAGCATGAGCCGAATCCAAATATCCAATTCAAGGCCCTAAACACAACATATTGCCTATTTTATGGGCCTTGAATTGGATATTATCTAAACTGGATTTGCGCCCTCCAGCACCGTTTGCGGCGTCTATTATCTCCGCCTTAGTGGCGCTCTCAGAAGATATCATGCAAGAATCCGTGTCACCGTATATGACCTTCAAAAAAGCCCACCCTTGCTCTATGTATGCTACGAGCTCTTTTAGCAGTGCTGCTAGGCACGGAGTTCTTGTACCCATGCGGGGTGAGTGTTGACCATCGGGAGGAAGTGGGGAGTTACCGGCCCGGTTACGCATGTGGAGAGGGACGCAAGGTAGAGTTCCCACTGCAGTTGGTTGCCGCAGTGGAGGAAGGGTCCGCATTCGCATGCCACGGGGAGGCTGCGTGGGTGGGCAGCGACCTGCTGTCCATGCCGCCGGAGGAGGCGGCCTCCACGCCACTGGCGGCAGTGTCAGGAGCGGCTGCTGCAGGCCGCGGGGTCGCTGCGCATGCGGTGCAGGTGGAAGAGCTGGTGGACCGTGCGTGGCAGCAGCTTCCCCTGGTGGCGCAGGAGCTGCCAGCGTGTCCGCCGGCAATTGTGCAGCTGCACGGCGAGCCGTCTGTGGATAGTACAACAATTGATTGGACAATCTCGCACGGCGGGGTTGTTCTTGTGGAGCTCTTTGGCGGCATCGCCACCGGGTTGGCGGCAGTGTGGCCAATGGCGTGCGGGTTCGACGGTACGTCTACGTTGACCCGGATCCGGTGGCGCAGGCGGCAGCAGCGCACCACATCGGGCGGTTGATGGACCAGTACCCCGACTTGCTGACCCCGGAGGCCATCAAGGGCTACCTCACCACCCTGCCGGCTGATGTCCAGCTGGTGGGCCCACACCACTTGAGGGGGTTGGGACAGGTGGACCTTGTGATTGCAGGTTGGGAGTGCCAAGGGCATTCCAGCGCGGGTGCAGGCCGTGGGTTGGATGACCACCGCTCGCGGCTCGTTTGGGAGCTGGAGCGTGTGTTGGCGTTGCTGCAGGGGGGGGCAGGAGTGTTGAGCTGGGCTATTCGTTAGTGCCGTATTAGGACTAACTGAATGCGCAGGACCCAGAGTCTCACCATCACTCGGTTGGGGCTCAGGCCGTGAAGAAGCTTGAGGCTCAGGCGATGAGGACGCGGTGCTCTTGAATGGAGCGCCGCGCTCCTTCCTCGCCTTCTTGCCCACGGCAAAGACAGCCTTCTTGCCCATGGCGGTGATGGCGGCAGGGTCCGGCAGGAAGCAGGCCGGCAGCAGCTCAAGGCAGGTGGCGTGGGCGCTGGCAAGCAAGGAGGAGCGGTGGGCAAAAGGAGGACGGTGGCTCCTGTTAGAGTGAGCAAGCTTGAGCTCACTCGACCCCCTTTTGCCTACATAGAAAGAATGCAGAATCACATGGGCACACTGGGTCCCGGCGGGTCTGCCCACCGGGGGCCCAAGGAGGGCCGGCTGCAGAGCCGGCCCGAGGTGTCCGTTAAGCTAGTCGGGCAGGGGCCTGCTGCAGAGCTGGCCCTAGGTGTCCGTTAAGCTGATGTGTCCACAGGTGTGAGGCACATACTCTCACGTGTGATCTGTCTACGTGTCACCCTGATGATCCGGGCAAGCCACCTCTGGAAGCGACAGGTGCTTCCCTAAGTGGGACAATTAAAATAGTATGGAGAACAACGAAAGGAGCTAATGCCTATATTCTAACAAGGAGGCCCCCCTAGCATACGTGCTAGAGAACGTGCCATCTGGCGACGACCGCCGCGCGAATGTGCGGCGCGACTTCCAGGTGATGGAGAGCCGCGTTGGGCGCTGCGTGCCTCTGGACGCAGCTGCTCTGGGCAGCCGCGCGCACCGACTACGGATAAGTGGACAAATTTGGCCCAGCCAGAGTTGTTGGCAGCTGCGGCCGCGCTGGTCACGCGCCCAGCCGGGTTGTTCGTGGCAGACATATTGGATCCAGGCAGGTTGCCTCAGCCCGTGACAACGGACGACATTCCTCCGTACGCGCTTTGCAATAAGGTGGGGCAGCCGCGGGCGGCGTTGCCCACGCTGGTGAGCTACCCGTCGTCTCATGCATTCAGAAATGGCGGCCCGGGCATGGTGTGGGATCACAACACGCAACGTTTGGAGGAGCCCCGTGCCGGCGAGCGTGAGCGGGCGCTGGGCTTCCCGTCAGGCACAACATCAGCTCCGGGGCTTACCGAGCGGCAGCGTCGGAAGCTACTAGGGCAGGCTATGGACCTGAGGGCTCTCACGTGGGTGCTGGCAGTAAGCTTTGCAGCACAGCGGCGCCAGCAGGCAGCGTGGCAGCTGGCGCAGGGGTTCTACGTGCAGTGGGCACAGCGCGCAGGCACTGGCGGCTTCCCACTGGGGGGGGAAGTAAAGTCGCAGCACGAATTGGTGGCGCTCAAGGCCGCGTGGGGGGCGGACTCCCCGATAGCCTTCAGCGAGCATTCAGGGGCTTCCGAAAGGGGCCCCTGCAGGTCGTTTCAACTCCTCCTGCTTGCCCTGGCATCTTTGGGAGAGGAATCGGTGGCCGTGGAGCAGCCACCAAGTACTCGTGCCGGTGGGGCGGTCCCTGCAGGGAGGAGCCCGTTGCTACCTGAGGCCCAGCAGCAGGAGGCTGGGGGGGGCCCGCGTAGCAACCACAGGAAGAGGAAGTGGGAGCAGGGAAGGCGAAGCTGCCCCACGAGTGGGATGTGGGCGAAGAGTTGTCCAACGAGGAGCGAAAGCAGTTTTTGGAGCTGTTGGAGAGGCACCGGCGGACGTTTGCCTTCTCCATGGCGGAGCTTGGCACCTGCCAATCAGGGGAAATGACGATTGCTCTGACCACGGCAGAGCCTGTGTACCGGCGGAGGCATAGGCTCAGCCCGGTGGAGTGGGCGCTGGTGCAGACGCGCTGTGAGGAGCTAATGCAGGTGGGCCTCATTGAGGAGTCGGAGTCGCAATACGCGGCCCCGACAGTGATGCCGGCGAAGAAGGACCTCTTTGGCCAGTGGACGGAGAAGAGGATGTGCGGCGACTACCGCGCCCTGAATGAGGTGACTCAGCCTGATCGCTACCCCATGCCCACACCGGAGGAGATCTTCGACGAGTTGGGGGCAGCGTGCTTCTTCAGTGTCTTGGACCTCCGCCAGGGATTCAACCAGATTGGCATGAGGATGGAGGACAGGGCGAAGACAGCCTTCTGGGGAGCGGAGCGGCTCTATCAATGGACGCGCATGCCATTCGGGTTGCGCAACGCTCCGGCCAGATTCCAGCGGGTCATGGATCAGGTCTTGGCGGGGCTGCGCTTCGCCAGATGTTACATTGACGATGTGTTGGTGTTTAGCACAACGGTGGCAGAGCACGTCGTGCATGTGGAGGCAGTGCTGGTCAGAATTGGGGCGTCGGGCATGAAGTGCCATCCCGGCAAGTGCCGGTTCGGGGTGGTCATCAGCCACTTCAAAGGCTGGTGGTCGGTAACCAGCACAAATTCTCTGCAGTACAAGTATGGGGCGGAAGTGCACAACCGCCCACACCACGCACAGGCACTCGCCCTCGTAAGAGCTGTAATTAGCCTCCGCGGCGTTATTGGACCTGCTCGCATATGCGATCACATATTCCTTTCCCGCCTCCTCCACCTGCACCAACACGGCTCCTAGCCCCAACCGGCTCCAATCCGTGTGTAAGTGGAACGGCTTGGTGTAGTCCGGCCGCCTCAGGACCGGCGCAGATGACAGGCGCTCCTTCACCATCTCTCCGCAAGTAAGATACTCGCACCTCGCCTCTCTCTCTCTCTCTCTCTCGCGTCGTCACCCCCGCCGGGGGATCTCTCGCCGCTTCGGCCCCCTGACCAACCTGGCCCGGAGCTTCAACCTGCGCTGCGCCAAACCCTGCCAACCCTTGCCGGCGGCTGCGGCGGCGGCGCTAGGTTCTTTCTCCACTGAGGGACTTGCGGAGAGATGCCATCTCTACGCCGTCCGATCTCTTAAGGGCCAATTTACACCGTGGACGGACGGACGCAAATTGACCTCTAGTTAGCCTCTACTTGGCAAGACTTTGACCCCAGACGCTCCATACACCGCGTGACACGTACCCCGCGGCGGCGTCCATCCGTCCCGGTGTAAATCGGCCCTAAGAGCCCACCCCGCGAGGGGGGGGTCAAGGCAGAAGGTACAGGGACTTAGCACACGGCGCCCCGGGGCTCTCCAGCCCGCCCATACAGGTTGCGCCCTACCCAGCGGGCCACCCCATGGGTTACCCCCGCTGAGGTTCCCTATACCACCTTCCTACCTGAGATATCCAACCAGGGTTTACCCCTGGTCGGTTCCGCCCAACCGCCCTCTAGCCGACGCTACGACGACGCTACGCGCCCGGGCATGACAACTCCCCCCAGTCTGACCCGGGCCTGGACCCATGCTGAATCGTAAATACTTTGACAAGTTCTTGACACTTGGATCCTGAAATTCCGAGTTCTTATGGGCTGCAGTAGCTTCATCTTCGTATTGATTGGGCATGCATGCAGAATTGAACAGCCCAACTGAATCTGCATGCAGAGCAGAATCCTCTGGTCAGGCAGGCTGCTTGATTTGTGTGCGGATACCTCAGAGAGCTCCGAGGGGTCCATTAATTGAGTCAGTCCGTGGCCGAGTAGCTACCTGCCTAGACAGCCTCTCACAATGGGCAAGAGCATAGAAGCAGCATCTTCCCAGATTGGCTGTTTGCAAGCTAGTTAACTGACCTGCCAAGGTATATAGAGTGGAAGACCTGCAGTGTTCAGGTGTATGCCTGATGCCAGCCTTAAGCGGAAGTGAACGTAGACTGATGCGAAGCTCACACTGCCGCAATGAATGGAATGCTATGTAGAACTACCCAAAATGGAGACTGCTGCCACAGGTGGACGAATCAAGAATCAGCACAATAGGTGCTTATATGTGCGGTCGGCCAGTAAGCATCATACATGCAAGCACACCATGCACGCAAACACAGCCATGCTCACACGGGAGTCCTGCACATTGGTCCATAAGTGGGTGTCAAACGGTCGAAAGGACATGCTGAAATAAGGCAGTGTGGCAGAGCAGAACGGTAGATGAACATCATGGTTGGAGGTGAAACACCCCACAGATGCCTTTCAGGCACATGCACTTCCAGGTACTTCTATGCCGAGTATGTAAGCATAATGTTCATGAGATGCTGTGATTTGTGACCAGGAATTGAAGGAATTCTTTTCTCACAAGAAGAGCCTGCCAAAGTGTTGTGAAAGTAGCGGTTCCTCCTAGCATCATCCATCAGATGGCCATGTGTTCCTCATCGTCACTGTCCGATACCTCCTCCTCTACCTCCGAGTCCTGTGCAAGTGTGGTGCTCGTATTGACCTCCTTGCCATCTCTAAAGTACGTACGGGGCACGATCAAAATCGCCACCGGCAGGCCAATGGTGATGCTCAGACTGACCACCATCACGTCAAATACGAAGCCCATGCCAGAGAGCACGTCTTTCTCCGGCATCGCTGGCACGCCCTGCACGCCGATGCCGCCCGGCACCAGCAGGAGAGTGCCTGAGAGCACCATGAATAGCGAGCAGAAGATGCCCTGTCCACTGTGAATACAGAGTGGCTGCAGGCAAGCAGCATTGCCACCAAAAGAGCGTCTCAATCGATTCGAGTAGGTGTCAACCTTTCCTTTCATGGACAAACCGAACAAGGTATTTGGTAAAATATGTCAGCAATCGCCAGCTGCATGTCGTGTGGCGCTGGGAGGTGGGCCGCCGGTCGGCTCCTAGGCTCCTGGGAGCCAGGCACGCAGCTGCTCGTCCACGAAAGACGGCGTGCCGAGGGGGACCCCCAGGATGGTGAGGCCGCCCGAGGGAGTCTGGCGCCGGGGTGGCAGGGGCAAGGGGACAGGGAGGCCTCGAGGAGACCACGCGACACACTTCTCATCCCGGATGGACAAACCGAGGGCGGCCAGCTGCTGCTGGAGGGTGGCGGTGGCTGCCAATACTTCCCCTGGGCTGCCGACCAGGGTGGTGTCGTCGGCGTCGTGAGGAGGACGTCGGGGTGCGCCGCCGCGGTGGCCATGAGAGCGCGGCTGTGAGCCAGCGCAGAAAAGAAGCTGGCCAGAGGGTCCCCCTGGCGAGTGCCCGTCCTCGACTGCAGCGTCTCCACCTCACCACTCCCAGTCCGCCACAGGAGGTCGCTGGGCTGGCCGTAGCCGAGGCGGAAGAGGGGAAGGAGGGATGGGAAGGCCGCTCGCAGCTCCTCGGCGATGGCGGTGCGCTCCACGCTGTTGAAGGCGTGTTGTACATCAACAGCCAGGACCATCCAGTCAGGGTGGAGATCCAGGGCCGCGAGGACGCTGTGGACGACGGCCTCCCCGCCGCTTCGCAGCCCAGCGCCGTACTGATGTGGGGCAAGGTGGGTCTGCGCCTGCCCGAGGTGTTGCTGCCACAGCGTGCGGGCCACCAGACGGTAGAGTACCTCCCCGATGGCGATGGGGCAGACGCCCCCATTGGTCTTGGCGATGGCGAGGAGCGTGCTGGAGCAGAGCACCGAACGGGTAGCAGCAGGGACCTTGTCCTGGGCCACGAGCTGACACACACTTGAAGCAGCGCCTGGAAGTCCGAGGCCTCGCCCTCTAAGAACAGCTCACGCAGGTGCTCCGTGAGCATGCCGGAGGGGTCGCCTGCGGCCGCTCGTCGGCTGGTCTGAAATACCCGACGGAGGGTTGCGGCGTCGAGGACCACCGCCTCGGGCGGTTCGCGGGCTTGGGGATGGAGGGCTTCCAGGGCAAGACTGGTTGTTGAGGACAGCGGCGCCAGCGAGGAAACATCAAGTTCTTGGACAGCCCGCGAGAGCTCGCCGGCATGCCAAAGCCGGAGGGCACGCCGGACGGCCGCTGCTCTAGCGGACGTCAACTCCCCGCGTCTGGTGTGGCGGCTGGCGGCAGCTGCAGCCACTGCGGCGTCGTGTCGTGCCAGGAGCTCCTCCCGCTCTCAAAGAGGTGGATGCGTTCCAGAAGGGGCTGGCAGCCCTGGCTGCGGGACTCATGCGGCTCCCTGCCCAGCAGAAGGCGGCGGAAGAGGATGAAGACTGACCAGGCGGCCTGGTCGCGATGGTCCGCTGCAACGCGTTGGAGGACGGGGCGGAGGACTCGGCGGAGGTGCGGGCGGGCCCAGCGGGGAACGTGGCGGACGAGGAGGAGCGCCGCCTGCCTGAGGACTGCGGCCAGGTCGAGGTCCGCGGCCCACTGCCAGCGATGGCGGCTCGGATGTGCTGGGGTCAGAGGGGCAGGCCTCCCGCGGCCGCCTCGGCGAGTGCCGGCTGCAGCTGCTCGCCGCACCTGCTCCGCACGGTCGTCCCGTCGGGCGCAGGCGAGCTCTCGTGCTGAGCCAAGCTACGGGGGTTTTGACAGGGGCGCTGGCGATGCTGGCACAGCAGAGGCGTAGGCGAGCTGGGCAGGACTGAGGGGGGCGAGAGGCGCCGGCTTCGGCGGAGGAGAGGAAGGCAGCGGCGGTGGAGGTGGTGGCGACCGCGGGGATGGGCGGGGGGGGTCCGGCCGGCGACGGAGACGTTGGCAATGGAGATGGCAGCGGAGGCGACGGCGAGGCGGGTCGTTGCAGCTGCGGCCGGCTGAGGCTGCCCGGACAGGGGCGATGGGGCCGCGAGCCGCGGCAGCCGCCGTGCCGGCGAGGCTGGCACGCCCCGGGCAGTAGCGCGTGCGTGGGTCGCGAGTCCCGTGGCGCTCTCACATGCCTTTGGTCATCGAGGGCACGCCGCGCGCGCGCGGGCTCCGCTGGCGGGGGTGACGGCGGCGGAGGACGGTGAAGGCGATGGCGATGAAGAAGATGGCGATGGGCGAGGGGATGGCGGCGGTGACTGCGGCGGCGACGGCGTGGGGAGGAGGAGGGGGAGCCGCGGCCATGCGAGCTTGGCCGGGGGGCACTCCGAGCTCCGGCTCCGCGGGCGGCGCAGTGAGCGCGCGGCGACGGCGGGCGGTGCTGGCGACAGCGGCGGCGGCGGCGGGAGCTGCG
>WELB01000290.1:94314-106522 GCA_009602725.1 Spirogloea muscicola | reverse complement strand
CTCTCTCTCTCTCCCTCTCTCCCCCTCCCTCTCTCCCTCTCTCCCCCCTCTCCTCTCTCCCTCTCTCTCTCTCTCCCTCTCTCCACCCTCTCCTATCTCCCCTCTCTTCTCCCTTCCCCTGCAATTGGTCTCAATCTCTCACCCTCTGTCTCTCAGCTTCAACCTCTCCCGCTCTCCTACTGCCACGCGATTGCTGCAGCTTTCCATTGCCTCTTGCTCTCACCACTTCTCCATCACTCCCTCGTGCTCTCGCTCTCTGCTCTCATCACCACTCTCTCCTGCTCTTGCTCTTCCTCGTCTCGCGATATCTTTCTCTTCCCCTCCCGCCCCCACGCCTCTCCCTCTTTCTCTTTTCTCTCTCCTGTCCTGCCACTATCCGTCGTTGCTTGCTACCTATACCTGGCTCTCGCTCTCCCGTGATGTTGCATTGAAGACCGCCGGTTAGTAAGCCAAGGCCCTAGCAGGTGCATCCGGACTGGCAGAGGAGAAGATGGCCGCTGGCTGGAGGCCCCTGCCCCGGCACAGCTGTGCAGTCTCTCCGGCCACCTGTTTTCCAGCACCTCTGAGCTGCCACTGAGCAAGCAATTCCACAATGGCGGCCATGGCTGGCCTCCTCCTCGCTGTGCTCGCGTTGCTGGCCCATGCCGCCAACCACGCGGAGGCTGCAGCCACCACGGGCATGCTGAACGAAACTGACGCCGCCATCATGCGCAAGCTCTACTCTGTCGTCTGCCTCGACTGTCTTTCGGATGTGCTCCGGCTGCCGAGCACCCACAGCGCCGGCGGCCTCCTCTGGAACTTGAGGTACGGCATTCTCCTCAATCCCTCTCATTCGTGTTCGACTGCTGACATGCTTGCGCTAGGCCCTCGCTTGCATCGTACATTCTGAATGCTTGGTAATAGGCCGGCTGGTCGTCCAGCCACATTGGCTGCTGCGCCACCTGCTCCAGCTTGTCCCCTCCGGCCCTTCATCATCACTGCCTGATGTGTGCTGCAATTGTTTGCGCTCGTTGTGTGGCAGCTCCAACCCCTGCGTGTGGTACGGCGTCGAGTGCGAGCTCGTGAGCCACCCACCATTACTCCCTCTGAGTGGCACTGAGCTCACACTTGGAGCTATCGTGATTAGCCTTAGCTGACAGATTTGATGGTATCTAACATCTGAGCACGCCCTGTCGCAGGATCCGGAAGCGCCAGAGACGCTGCGAGTAACCGGGCTGAGCTTCGATCTCGGTGTGTATTACATGTCCTGCATTGCTGCTCAAACCAGCAATTAGAGGAAACAACATCGTGTTCAGATCAACTCACTTGACTCAATTTTATGTAGCCATTGTTGCTGATCTAAACCCCCCCATTTTGTAACAGGCTCAGAACTGGCGCATAGAGGCCGCTCCTTCCTGATGTACAATGGCGTGCCAAAGTAACACTATTCCTCCTGTGTATATAGCATTGCGAATATACATCTTCTCCTGGTCATTTTCAAATAATGAAGTCAACCAGAACATTATATCACAAGAAGGAATTTGTCTAGCATAGGCACAGCATGTGTTTAATGCCAAGCAGTTGCCAAGTCCTGGCCCGCACTGCTTGCTAGGGTTGCAGGAGGCCCAGGGCAGTGAGACTTGTGGGCTGACCATGCTCCTTACTGTGGCAATGGTCCCCCGCTTGCTCTCTCTGCCGCAGAGAACTTGTCAAGCTCGATCGTTTACAGACGCTGGACCTACAGAACAACTACTTGCAGGCCCTTCCAAGCTGGCTTGACGAGCTCCGCTGGCTTGTGGTACATTTCTGCTGCAATTGGATTGACGTTGCCATAATCGCTCGCAGATCTCACACCGCGCTAATTTGGAGCGGCAGTCTCTGGCCTTGGTTCAAAACGTAAGCCTGATCTGATACTGGCGTGTGCAACCTTGCAGGTTCTGGACGTGCGTAACAACGCGTTGCTCTCACTGCCAAGAGCGATCGGCAACATGCCCCTGCTGCGCCGCTTGCATCTCAGCTTCAACACCGTAAGTATCTCAATGTGCGCTAGACCATGCCAGTTGCTGCTCCATTTATGTGAGCTCGGGGCTGGCATAACAAGAGGCAAGCTACAAACTGCAACCAGAAGATGTGCATTTATGCTCGCTGGATTTTCCCCAACTTCTACGCGGTGGACCTGTTAATCATTGATGGGGATTGAGGACAGGAACCTCTATTGTTGAACTCCATCCTTCCCTCTGGCCAGTTCTTCTCTGGCCAATTCCCAAAGGAATTTGGCAACCTGCGCGGGCTGGAGTACCTGGACATGGTGCGCTGCGACGTGGCCGCCAGCATCCCTGAGCTACTTAGTGGTATAGACATTTGTCCACACAACTTTCCAAGCAGAGTGCTCATTGTTGCAATAGAGCAGGGCCAACGAAGTTATGAGATCCATTGTGTGATGAGAATGTATTTGATATTATTGCTTGGAAACAATAATGTCACATGGCTTATCAGCTGTTTCACTAGTAAGAAGTAAGTCCTGTGTTTAGCAAACTGCAGTAGATCCTGAAACAGGAGAGAGGATAATGCAATTGCTATGAAAGTTTGAATCGCCCAACCTCCTGATGTGCCTGAGCCTCACATGGAGCTGGCTGCAAGCAGGTTTGGTCAGCCTGCAATACCTCAACCTCTCCCATAATTTCTACATGGGCAAGATCCCTGGCTGGCTGGCGCAGCTGCCAAGCTTGCAGGCAAGACACAGCCCCTTTCCGCATTGGTTTGTCCCACGCTTTGCCACGTGACTTGGCCAAGCGCATCAAGTTGGTCATCATAAAAGTACAGGCTACAGTATCCAAAATCAAGGTATTGCAACTGGAAGCTTGGCGCTTGAAGCTTACAGTCATGTTGCTGAAGAGGCTTGCTAATGGTGGCAAGGCGTGCTTGCTTGCAGGTCCTTGACATCTCCTACAACAACATGTGGGGCACGCTGCCTCCCTTTGTCAACAACCTCACCGTCTTTCTCTACCAGGGCAACTCGTTCTGCACGTGAGACTAGCCTGCTCAATTGTGTCAGCTGTATGTATAGCCCATGAAGCTTTTGGTAGCTGGTACATACTCAATCTGCAGTGTATTGCTGCGAACCTGCTTGCAAAGCAGGTGAGGTACTCTAGAGTTCGATAGCCATTGGTGTGAAAGTCTGATCAGTAGGCACACTTTAGTGTAGACCTTCATGTCACCAACATGACAAAACGATGTGACACAACTCTGGCAGTGGAGGTTCATGTGGTGGCAAGTCAACGACGCTGTTGACAAGCATCGCCTCTCTATGTGCTGCCCTGGCAATCCTCCTCACGTTTGGCTCGCTTGGTTTCTATTGTCGGTGGCGCCGGCAAAGGTGCCCCTTCGCACCCCTACTCGGGTGACCACTGACAGGACCATGATCAATTAGGTCATACGAGAGCGTGCCCAGCCTAAACCTAAACCCTAAATTCTTTCTCGCTGTGATTGTAGTCATGCATTACAAATAGTGAGTGCAATGCTTTCCACATTGACAGGCTTCACTGATACACTCAGCTTCATCATGTGTCACCCACCTGCTACTTGTTTTGTATTCGAAGCAGTGCAGAAAGCCATCCTGATTGCCTATGGCTCATCGCTTTCAAATTTTGCTGTTGTGCAGAGACATCTTGAGGGTTCAGGAAGAGATGGCGAGCTACGGGGCTGCTCAAGCAAGGTTGGCTACCCCCTCACCCCTTGAGCTATCGACTACTGTCCACGGCCCGGGTTTGCCGAAGGATGGCGTCATCTTGGGAGACAATCCAGACCAGGTCGCTGTCTACATGGATGGCAAAATCATTGGAGTAGCGTACCCAGAGGCCGGGGGCCTTTCACCTCCGCGAGAGCATTAGCTTTCTCTCTGATGCCCTTCGCTAATAGATAGCTTGCTCACTAAATAGCAGCCACACTATCTATGTTAAAGCCAGATATACAAAAGAAGCTGTGCCTTTTGCAAGGCCACAAGGAACCCCTGAGGCGATTAAGTAGTGACAACAAGGAAGTTGACAACGAGTGAATCTCTTCATATCTCATCTTAGCCGACTCTTCTTGGCCGACAAGTGGATGTGTGGCGAAGGAGCAGAGTAAACTTCGTGATACATGACTTTGTGTGCTGTTGGTAGAGTCTGTGTGGTGTTGGTGTCTGCGAAGCCAGACACTTATGTTGGACATGAAGTTCCTTGTCCTCAGCATCGATGAGTTTGACTACAGAAATGGGTATAGGTTGTGCAACGATGTTTGGCGCCTAGGTTGTACAAGGAGTGACGTGCAAGGGTACTAACTAGTGATATCATCGCACTTGTCAAGCAAGTGCAGTTGTAAAGCTTATGTTCCTCAAAGAAAAGTACACTTGTATGCTTGTACTGGATGACAGTCATGCACTGGATCTCAGAAATTTCTATTGCATGCTCAGCATCAGCTCAAGAGTGAGCTGAGTTGACATGCAATGTAGTGTCCTCATCAATATGCATGACTGCTCCGATAGTGAATTGTGGTAAGTAAAGTGGCCAGAAGACGCGAGGCACAAAGGCACAAGAAATACATGAGTTTATGGCCATCACTGCCATATCTTATGAACCCGTTACTAATTGAGTATCGTAATAAGACAGATGATAGCGGCCCTGAAGTTGAAGTTGTGGTCTCAATCTAGTGAGGTGACATCATCAATCTCATATCATTCTGTGTGAGCTTTCTGAGATAATTATTTGCAGTCTATGCTGACTCAACATCTCTGTGGGATGTTTGAGCAGTTATCAAGTAGGTCATACGTTTGCAGTTTTTATCTTCATGTCACTACTGACTTGTATCAGCAGGCTGTAGCTTCTTCGGAAGATCACATACCGACCCAGGAGCACACATTGTGCGCCTGTGTCCAGCAATACCAGCTTCGGCCTTTTTCCAACCTGCAGCATACCTTAGGTGTTGTCAAGAATTCTGACAGACTTAGAATTGAAAGTCTGTCACATTTTTGTTCTGTTCTGTTCCTGTTTTTCCTCAGATGCCCTGTGGGGTGCAATACCATGCAAATAGAACTCACAGTAAGCTCAGCAGATGCTACAGCGAGAATAGCTGCAACCCAAACACTCTGAGCCTGTTTAACAGCAGTGCTACTCTGGAGCATGCTGGATATCTGTTCATTTGTCCACCCCAGATCGTCGAGGCTCAGGACAGGCGTAGTGTACATCATGTCCAACAGCTTTTCAGCTGACAAAGTACGGGTTCAGAATCGGACTACTCTTGAAATCGAAACGACGTAGTGACCCCTGAACACCTTCTAACAGTCGCTAACGTTGGCCTCTCAGCACACTGCCTTCTTGTCAGCCTGGCCAACGGAGCGACAGTTTAAAACACTTCAGTGACCGTGGCAACGCGCAATGTGACGAGGGACTGCTGCCGGGCTGATTCGAGCACGCGTCCCCAGATGCGCTCGATGGAGACCTATTGCAACAACCGGGGCCAGCGGTTGCCGTTACGAAAGTCCTGTTTCCGTTACCGTTTCCGTTACGAAGCCCGGATCTCGTAAACTCGGGGGGCGGACAGCCGCCGCCGCCGTTGACTCGGCGACCCCGAGGGTCGCGGCGCCATCTGCGGCGGCGATTGCGGAGTTGGAGGGAATCAGGGATCTCGGCGGGGCCTGCTCCCTCGGGTGCGTGAATCCGGCACCCGAGCAGATGGAATTCCGGATACGGCGACGCGTTCCGGGATCATCGGCGCGCAGTGCTGGGAAGCGAGGGGCCCACCCCCCTCTTCCTTTTCGCCTCCTCCCTCCTCCACCCCCCCTCCCCTCAAATTCCACCCTCTCTCCCTATTATCAACTTTATCGCATTACCAATGGCTATCTTTTGGAGACCTCATCCCTCCCCTCGATTCCGCTGAGCAGCTCAACCTCCCTCCCCGCCGCGGCGCCCCTCCCTCCCCAAACCCCCACTGGGATCGCTCCCCCCTGGCCGCGGCAGCTCGCCTGAGCAGTCCTGGTCGCCGCGCCTGCAGGCCCGCAGCCGACGGCGGCGGCGGCGGCGGCAGCGGCGGCTGAGGCGGCGGCGGCGGCTGCGGCGGCGGCATCGTCGGCGGCGGCGGTTCATTGCCGTCGCTCCATTGCCGTCGGGTGCGATCGTCTGTGCCATCTCCGCTGCCTCTTGACGAGGCGGCCGGTGTTTGACAGCAGCCGGCCGCCGGCCGTCGCTCTAGCTGAGCCTTGAGCGGGCGAGGCCGCCGCGGCGCCCGCTGCGGGCGCCGGCTGCCGGATCGACGACCGCCGGAGGCGCTGCCGGCGGCAGCGGCGGCGGCAGCCTGCGGGCTCAGACAGCGACGGCCGCCTTCCCGAGGCCAGTCGCCGGTGATCCGCGATGCCAGCGTACGCGCATGGCAGCGGCCGTTGACGGTAATCGGCGGGAAAGGCACGATGAGCGCTGGGATCGCTGGCCTCGCCGTTACGGCTCGGCGCCCGGGCCCGCTCCTTCTCCTTGTGGCGCTGCTGCTCCTCCATAACCCCTTGGCCAGGTATGCCGGTCGGCCGCCATGGTGGCTATCGTTTCAGCGACCACCTCAGTGCTGCCTAAGCAGACGGAACGTCAACGGATTCGCTTGAGACGAACGCCGTGGGGTCGCGTCGTGGTGCAGCTCGGCGGCCCACCATGCCAGGACCCCGGTGCCGGCGCCGCCGTACAGCGGCGCCGCCATGCGCTTTCCGCCGCCGAACTCGACCGTGAAGGTCCTCCTGCACCCGCCTCCAGCGGCGCTCGACGTCACGCCGTCTCCGCCGCCCCCGGCAGCAGCGCTCGGTCCAGTGCAGCTGGTCCTCGGCGCGGCCGCCAGCAGAGGCGCAAGTGAGCCGCCTGCAGCCTGGCCACCATCGCCAGCAACCTGCATTGCTGAACCGGCTCGTCAACGGCAAAGGTCAGTATGGACATTGTCGTTAACGTCGTCAACTGTTCTTACTGTGGTGGCGCTAGGGTGCCTCGATGGCTCACCGGCGAGCTACTTCCTCCGCAAGGGCTTTGGCAGCGGCCTCAACAGATGGATCATCTACTTCGAGGTCAGCATGGCACCCTTCTTCTGTGGTCGCCATACCTGTTCTCGACTATCTACGCACCGGCAAAGCTATGGCCAGCCTTGACGGCCTCTAGAGCTGGTGCACAGGGCGGCGCGTGGTGCACGACCTTGGCTGACTGCTACGCGCGGAGCTTCACGGCACTGGGCTCGTCGATGCTGGGCACGTCCATCCCCAACAGCGGCTTCTTCAGCCTGAACAACCACCTCAATCCAGGTGTGGCAGGCGGCATCATCCTCCTCACTTGATCATAAGGTTACCATTAGCCGTGGTTAAGCACTGACTGTTGACCGTCCGCTGACATGGCCATTGGGTGGGTGACACGGCAGAGTTCTACAACTGGAACGTCATCAATGTGCACTACTGCGACGGCGCGTCCTACTCGGGATACCGTGTCCAGCCGCTTGTGTACAAGGTAGGCCCGTGGAGCCTGCTCTTGCGCCCCACTAAGTATCGTTGACGTCTACTTTGGAAGCTGTGTGCAATCTAATTACGCGGCAGGCGCTCGCATGTGTAAACACAGGGCCGACGGCTCTACCTCCGCGGCCGCAGCATCCTGTCCGCCGTCATCACTGATGCTCTCTCACGAGGCCTCAGCTCCTCTGAGCAGGTGCAAATTCTTACGCTTATTTCACGGTCAGGCCCCTCCGTTGTGCAGGAGGCCATCTCTGGTACTGCTTGCTGGCATCCTGAACACATGTCATGCCTTTCCAGTCCCTGTCAAGCCATCCCCATAGCCTTTCCAAGCAATGTTATCAATACTGTGTCTTGTCTAGCACGCCCATCATCCACTACTGCCGAGCATTCCAGTAAATGGCTTCCAATTAACAACATGGGGAGCACATGCACGCTCATAAAGCTGTTGGTGTGGAGGGGGCAGGTCCTGGTGGGGGGCTGCTCTGCCGGGGGCCTCACCTCGCTGCTACAGTGCGACTCAATCAGGGCACGCATGCCCACGAATGCCACCGTCAAGTGCACGTCGGATGCTGGCGTCTTCTTGGACATGTGAGCAAGTCGAGGAGTCTCACCAGCTCCAGAACAGCTACTAACGTCATGCTCTCCAGCTCCATCAGCTATGACTGTCACGCTTCAATGGGGCATCTCGCAGAGGTTTCCCTGCTGTTGCTAATACCTCGGTGGTGGAATGTGTGACCAACTCCCAGGCCTGACGTCAGCGGCAACTACTCCTACAGGATCCAAGTATCGCAGATGCATAAGCTCCACGTATGTCCACATTCTCTTAAGCCTAAAACTCCCAGAGCTTATGCAGGCAATGCCAGCGTTGCTGCACCTGTGTCTTGCGTGGCCCACAGTGAACCACCTGCTACCTACTGCTGCCAGGCTCTCAAGGGGAATGGGCGTCTCCACAAGCTGGCTCTGTAGGTTTTGTCCACATTGTTGTTTCTGTTCCTCTCCTCTTTTGCAGAATATGACAAAGAGCTTACAGCCTGGCTGCTTGGCAACTCGAGCACCCGCTCTACAATACAAGGTAAACATGTGACATCTCTGTCTTAGCATGGTCAGGAGTCATCGAGCTGTGCAGGGATTTAAACTGCCATCCATTTGTCCGCCTATGGTAATCATGTGGTAGCTCAAAGCTGGGCAAAAAGTCTGTGCATATGAGTTGCTTCAAAGCTGGGTAACAAGTCTTGAGTATACTTTTACGCCAAGCTCTGCGTGTGCTGCTGAAAGTTGTCAATTGACACAGCCATGTGTCGGGTGCATCTGTGGCTGCAGTGCCTAGTTGTCCAGAACTTCCTGAAATATGTGAAAACCCCAGTTTACGTCATCAACAGCAATTACGACATATATAACGTGAGCTTTGTGTCCCCAGTCAGACTTCTTGCGGTTTTAATTTCATGAACATTGCAAGGTCCGCAAAATGCTAACTATCCAGATGGTTCCATTTACTGAGATGGCCAAAATATAGCAAATCCTAAGCCTTATTCCACCCGAGATTCAAACCCCGAGATTCAATGCCTTGCTTGTCCTTGTTGCGGCAGTTGAAGAGTCTGGTCGCCCCTGTGGAAGCGGACCCCACAGGCAAGACTCTCCGGAATTGCATCGAGCACTTGGGAAGCTGCTCACCACTGCAGCTCAAGAGGATACAGAGTACGAATCTTACCTTACTCGACTTGGTCCAGGGCTACATTAAGTCACTTCATTTATGATCCATTGACGTAAATTAATGCTGCTCTTTGAGTCCATCCACGGGCTGGGTTACAAGTTGCAAGAGGACTTTGTTGTGATACAATTGAAGAAGCATTCATGAGTTTGTGAACTGCATCAGAGATTGTCTCTTTACTTCTCTATTTTTGAGGTGCCTGTCTGTCTGTCAGAGAAATGAGAAAATGCAATGCCTCATTTAACACTGGTGTTATCACCACAGACGGCACAGAGATGCAGACTACTTGAGCAGCTTAGATGCTATAAAGGCCAGCATGCTGAGGTGATGAAATCGATGCCCACGATGATGAGGAACTTGTCTTGGCAGGTTTTCGATTGGCCATGATGACGGCAGTGACGTCGGGCACAACGTCGGCGTCGGATGGGGCGTACCTCTTCTCCTGCTTCAGCCACTGCAGCCTGTACCGCGACACAACATTTGGGCTCACCCGTGTCAAGGGCCAGGTGATCAGAGCCTCTCTGCTTTTGCAAGGCATGCTTATATTATCGAATCGTTGCAAGAGTCCAAGTTGCACAGATGAACATGTAAGTATCCTCGATTCTGCAAACAAGGAGTTATTATAATGAGAAAGAGTTGGAGATTATGCACGCTAGGCACCTGCATGAGGTCTCAGGTCCAGCTTGCTTTGCAACTCAGCATCTCTTCGTCTTCTCTCTGTTTGCTTTGCAACTCAGCATCTCCTCGTCTTCTCTCTGTTTGCGGCAGCCGCTCCTTCAAGCGCTTGGAGACTGGTTCTTCGGAAGGAATGCTACAACTGGCACCCCCTACATGAGCCTTGACTGCGCCTACCCCTGCAATGCCTGCAACATGTCGCACGCTGGTAGGCTTGCAGACCACCCGCTCATTAGTGCGAGGACTTCTTTTTGACTACTTTTTAAAGAGCTTGAACTATCATTGTTGCCAGCGCAATTCGTGATCTGGGTCCAAAAGTTGCCACCCAGTCGGACCCTCGCATGGATCTGAATTTTGCCTGCACTAATTATTGTATTGGTCTGGCATTTCCGTGCTCCTGCTTGCCTTGCCACTTTGCAGCCTGGCAGCAGTACCGCAATGTCGGCCACAAGAAGAACGTCCAGAAAGCGATAGAAGGCGCCGCCAGTTGATCACCTTTCTTCCTTTTGCATCCTTTGCAAACATTGGCAAGCCCCCGCTGAGGGATGGTGACAGCTGTTGCTGCAGCTGGATAGCCACTCACGCTTGGTAGATTATCGTTCTGAAATTTAACCTGGTGAGACTAAGCGGCTCGCCGCAAGGAGGTGCTGCTATGCCAGTACACTAGCTTACAGGTCTTCATTAGGTTCGTTGCTTCGGCTTGCTTAGCTATGATAGGAAAGTTGCTCTTACGCCTTACCACGGCGCTATATTGCTGAGGAGCTGCATAGTCGGCTTGCTTGGCTACCGTGGGGAAGTTGCTCGTGCGCCCTACACGGCGCTCTATTGCTGAGGAGCTGCATAGCTCAACCTGTGTAAGCAAATTCTAAGTATCCCAGATGACTGGGACCAACATCAAAGGACACAGTATAGCTACTCAGTGCACACCAGTGGCAGGCTTTTAACAGCAGATTAAAAGATCCTAATGGAGGGGCCTGAGCTCTTCTGCACAGGAAGATAAGGCAGTGCGGTGCTGAGAATTTTGTCTAGCACGTCGATTCCAAGAGGGAGCAGATACAGAGATAGACATGGATTTAGCGCCTGATCTGTGAGTGCCTGACAAAAGTAGGTCAAGTTCAGAGAGGCAGTAAAAGTTAGGGTTTTGACATAAGTGTTTAGGTGTCTACGGTGCAGCCAGGTGAACTGCCGCACGGTGATAAGAACGTGCAGGGCATCATAAGAGCCGGAGGTGCCGTGTTATGGTGTCCACTGTCTGCTTGGCACCTGCATAGAAGGATTGCTGACCAAGCATCAGACTTGTAGGCTTGCTCGCTCTTCCAGAGCTCGTAGCAGGCAATGGCGGTTGTGGAAAGGAGGACGACAGACTCCCGGCTGACTGCAAGATGTCTCAGCACGTTTTAAGTTGACATACTTACAAGTCATTTCAAATTGGCTCAGTCTGAGTATGCAGGGTTGACCTGTTACTATGCCATCTGTGACTATGCAGGTCAAGCTATGCTGAGGACCTGGCTGATTGTAGACATTCTCCTTGAACTATAATACAGCTAGACAACTGACTATGCCATGCGCCATCTCACCAATCCTCCATGTTCCACATCGATGTGTTTGTGGTATCCATAAACTCTTAACTCCAGATTGTTTGAATGATTTGCTATTACTTGCCTGCCTGAAAGGATACACTTTACTACAGTACTCAGACTAAACATTCAATTCTGAAAGCCAGGCAATGATCTCACCTGGCCCGACGGCGAGTACCGTCTTGGAGCCAGCGGCGACCTGCGTGCGGCCCGCGTCGGAGATTACAAACGTGGGCAGCCCGACCTTGGTGGCCCTCGACCGCAGCTCCATCCTGGCGCCCAGAGCGCAGCAAACGGCGACTGCCCCAGATGAGGCCTTGAGGAGGGCAGAGTGCAAGAGGGCACCAGCCGGAGGTACTGCAGAATGACGGATGGTGGAGGGCAGAGGCAGGACAACCGTTTTGGGGCAGGAGAGGAGGAGAGGAGAAGCGGGAGAGAGAGTGGAGAGAGAGAGAGAGGGAGAGAGAGAGGAGGAGGGAGGAAGGGGTAGCACTTACAGCTCCTTGAGGTCCTTGCAGAGGACAACAATCTTGGGCGTGCCGCAGTCCTCGTACTGGCGCAGGAGCGCGCGGTTGCGCGCCTGCAGCTCCGCGTACACACCGCAGGCGGCGTGCGCGCACTGCGCGGCGATCTTGCCGGCCTTCATCCGCAGGTCGTCGCGCACGACCAGCACCATCTTGAGCTCCGTGCCCTCCGACGGCAGCGCCACGGGCCCGCCGCCGCCGTTGCTGCCGCCGCCGGCCGCTGCCGCCTCCCAAGGCGGCG
>WELB01000290.1:66706-78389 GCA_009602725.1 Spirogloea muscicola | reverse complement strand
CGGCGGCTGCATGGGGAAGGAGGTCAGCGCCGGGCCTCGCCGACACTCGCTTTCACGGCGCTGATCCCGAGCGAGCGGCTCGCCAGCCATGGCGCCACCGCCGCCGCCGCCGCCGCCGGGAAAAGCTGCGCGCACTGCGGCGGCGGGCGCGGCGGGGGGGTGATGCGCCCGCCGCGGAGCTGGGAGTAACCCACAATTACCCTCCCACTCTGCAATCAAGACTTAACGACTTTCTCTATTCCTTAAGCATTATCCCTTCAGTGCATACGGTTGCTTTTAAAATCTTAAAAACACTATGGTGTGAAGGACCTTGGAAAGGTTAGGTGGCTTTTGCTATCTCACTTTATGTTTTCTTCTTCTTGTTCACTTCTATGTCCCAGTACGTGATAGGGCACCACATGTAAATCTTAAATAAACGGTTATATGAACTTAGGTCAACTCTGATCGTAATCTGCTGAACCCGAGGCCCCAAGCAGCAAAAGCTCGCTGTGATGGAAGCGTTAGGGAATGCTAATGCATTTCTGTCATCTGCCACGTGGCTGCGCCGGCGCCGCCATCTGAGGCCATTGGGCGGAATCGATTGCCGCCGCCGGCCTTCTTGGAAGTGTTAGCCCTAACCCTAAAGCCTGAACAGCAATCCATGGCCCACGCCTTAATGAGAAACAGCTCTTCCACTGTAAGGCAATGGCTGTGCGAGGCCAGCCATAGAAGAAGTGGCACTCCCAATGGGGGCAAGAGCTGTGAAAAGCCAGCCCGAAAAAGAATTGACAAAGCCATAGAAGAAGAAGAAGAAGAAGTGGGGCAAGGGCTGCGAAAAGCCAGCCCAAAAGAATCGACAAAGGTTCGAAGGGGCCTAAAGAGCGTTGAGCAGCTACAAAGGGGCCGGAGGATGCGATGGGAAAAACAGGGGGAGGATGGATCACTCAGTAATTACGAGTGAGGAGCCTCAGATCCATAGAGAGCGCAGAAAGTTCCTTCCAGGAGGGCGGTGGCCGGGAGAGGAAGAAAGGGCTCGCCCATAGAGAAGAGGGGCTGGCAAAGCCAGCCCAAAAAGAATGGACAATGTCCAAAGCCAAAGAAAGAGATGCCAAAGAAGAAGAGATGCCAAAGAAGGACTACTCTACCAAACACAACATCACACTAGGGAAGCTCAATACCCACGAGTGAGCAACAGCAGGTCAGAATAGCTCGTTGCGGGCCAGTCCAGAGAAAAGAATGAACAGAATTCGAAGGCCAGGGAAAGCGCTGGAACACACGGGATCAAGCAGCTACGACTCACTCAGTACCCCTGCTTACCTTTGTACCTGGCCACACATGGCCCTCCATCTCTTAATACACTCCTTTTTATTGCTGACACGGGGGTATTGCGCTGTCTGCGTAGCCTTTGGCTCCGTCATGAACACCTGTATGCATCTGGCTGGCATTTCACAGCCGATACTTTCGTATCAGCAGCCGCTTTCTCTTTTCCTGCTAAGCAGCCGCAGGTCGGAGAAACTGGGCTCCTGGTGGCGGGTCCCCAGGGCCAGGGGCCGAGCGAGGGCACGACCGGCACGCAGATGCAGCGCGCGAGCCATGGACCTCTGCAGCGAGACGGACAGGCGCATGCGCATTTTGGGCTGGCTTTTTCAGCCCCTATCCTCAATGGGCGCGCCCTTTCTTCCTTATACGATAGCCCCCTTAGTAGCTGCTACACGCTTGTAGGCCCCTCCGAACCTTTGTCAATTCTGTTTGGGCTGGCTTTTCGCAGCCCTTGCCCCTTAGGTGTGCCACTTCTTCTCTTTCTTCTTACGATACACCTGCGCGAGCGAGCCTGCAGCATGGAAATCCACCGGCTCCCCATGGTATCGGCGGGAGATCGATGGCGACCGAATAGGAACTATGCGTCATTACGTGTCCTGATGTGTAGTTTTTCCTTTTTCGGCACCGTTTTGTGGCCTTTGTGACCTACGGATGTTGTCCATTCTTTTCTGGGCTGGCTTTGCTGGCCCCTCTTTCTTCATGGGCGAGCCATTTCTCTTTCGAGGGGGGCCAACCCTTAGACCCTGAGCTGCGGTCCACGCCTTGAGAAAAAGAGGAAGAGAAAGTGCTCGCCCACACATGGGAGGGGCTGGGCAAGGCCAGCCCAAAAAGAAAAAGCCCGAAGGAACAGCTCTTCCAATTCACGGCAATGGCTGTGAGAAAAAGCTCCTCCAATCTATGGCAACGGCTGTGCAAGGCCAGCCCAAAGTTATTGTAACGGGCAATTGATCATCCAGCAGGCGACGAAATTGTCCCGCTCGCCGTCGATGTCCATGGAGCGTTTGGGACTCGGTAGCTCGACCTTCTGCAGCGCCTTGCGAGGCGTGCACTGGCCCGCCGCCAACGGCAGCAGAGCCAGCAGCCCAACCTCAACGCCGCCGGGTCGCTAGTCCAAGTGTTCAGGATGCGCCTGGCCGGCTCCCTGCAGAGGTCCCTTGCCTTTGCCGTCCCACCTGCGTGCAGGCCGCGCCTTGGCTGCTGCCTCCGGGTTCCGTCAGGGCGACATATTTCAGCCCTCTGGCTATTCCAACCTGCACTTGCTGACTAGAGCTTACTGAGAGCTGCCTTGCTGATGTCTTAGCGTTTAGTATCTTGCTTCTTGCGCCATCGGTCCCTTTCGGACCTTTGTCCATTCTTTTGGGCTGGCTTCCTACAGCCACTGCTGTCAATCTGGAAGCGCTTTTCTTTGTGTAGCCCCATTCGTTGACCCCTTCGAAACTTGTCAGACTCTCCGGGCTGGTTTATCACAGCCCTTGCCCCCATTGGGAGAGCCCCTTCTCGTTACGGGCAAGAGGTCCAGGGCGGACAGGGTTACCCCGTAATGTGCTACACGCGTACGATTCCCGGTATTTGTGGTCATTGTCCTTCACATCTTCCGCTACCCGCTATCTACTGATAGTAGCCCCCTCCTGAAGATCCGCCACACTACTCCCCCCTGGGAGTCGTCCTCCGCGTCTCCAGCGTCTGCCGCAGCAAGAGAGGTGCATCATTAGGCCTTAGGTCGTCAAGAGGGCGATCTTGGGGAAGAGGGGTACGCGCCAAGCCAGGATGCGTAACAGCCCCACGTCGCACTCGAGGCCGTCGCCGCCTGGGCCGTCTGATCAGGCCGCTCGCCCGCCGGGACTCTACGCCGCCAGGGTTCATCGCCCCCTCGCCATCTCTTAATAAACACGCATTCCTCGGGAGCCACAGCTCCTCGGGGCTGCTCGCCCAGCCGGACCCCACCCTGCCCCCTGGGTTCTTTCCAACTTGCACGCCCAGGATTTCGATCCCGCGATCTGCGCTCCGGTCCTCCACCAATGTAACGTCTTAGAGGTCCGGACGGACAGGGTACAGATGTAGCACCCTGCAGGGTGCTACATTGGCCAGGTTATCGGCATCTATGGTCAACGTCAATTTCATCATCCGCTAGCCGTTTCTAGCCATACACCCAGTTCTCGGCCCACTCCTCTGCGTCGGCCTGGGCCATGCTGCCGAAGCTGCGCACAAGCGATTTCCTCGCCGAGGCGACGTCGCGGCAGCCGGCTTGCCTGCGACGCTTCTCCACGTCCCTGTTGACCTTCCTGAGCTCCAGGACCGCGGCACTCGGGGCCTCCAAGTAGGTGGCCCGGTCGCCCAACTGGCGCAGGTTCAGCGCCGTCAGCTGGACCTTGGCGCGGAGAGCCCGCTGCAGCGAAGTGAGATCCGCCGTCACGATGTCTCTCGCCACCGCCGAGTCCCTGCCATCAGGTAGCGCGCCGGCACCGGACTTGGCATCGCGTGCCACGGGCAGGCGCGGAGCCGCCGGCCTGCCTGGCTTCTGGACGCCCCTAAGCAACGACGGGGGCACTGCCTCCGCGGGGCCTCCCACGACGCCCCCCAGCACCAGAGACAATCTGGGGATCTGTCATGAAAAATCCCGTCGGTGGCTTATTCATGTCGGTCTGACAAGACATGTGAGGTGGCACAACACGCGGACAACTGAGACACGTCACCTATCTCATACTGTAAACCAGAATTCGCAAACACAGCACCTCTAGCTCAACTCAGGTCGCGTAAATGTGGATTTGTCTTTGGAACTATCGACTGCACATCAACAGGCCAACCCCATCCTACAATCTCAACCACTCAAACACCCGTGCGTATCTGCCGCTGGACCGTGCACCTGGTATCCAAGAGGCAGCCCCAGCCTACCGCCCGAAACCGCTCAAAAGGCCTCGAAGAGAAGCCGAAAAGCCCTTAAAGCCCGCTCCGATGGGGATGACCCACCTTGACGAGCGAAGGCGGGTACCGGCCAGGCTAGCGGCGGGTAAAGGTGAAATGGTGAGGGAATAGCAATCCCAGGCTACACTGGCCTTGGGGATTAAGGGTGGAGGGGCAGGTCGGAATTAGTGGTCTCAGGCTACACTGGCCTTGAGATCGAGGGGGAGGGGGAGCCAAATGGGCCAAAGAGCCTGCTCCAAAGACAACAAAACCATTCTTTCCGACCGAAGATAAGTGAGCGAAGGGGCTGGGACCGAGTAGTTCACTCGGTCCAGTTTCCTCCTTTGAGCCGACTTGCCGCCGCCGCCGCCGCCGCCGTCGCCGCCGTCGCTGCTGTTGTCGTCGCTGCCATTGTCGCTGCCGCCGTCGCCGCTGCTGTCGTCGTCGCTGTCTCCGCCGCCGCCACCGCTGAACAAGCAGCGGACATCGAGCGAGCGCTCCGGACGTGCCAGGAAGGCACGGGCTGGCGCGTTAGGTCGCTCTGCTTGAGGAGCCTTCTACCGGCGAACTCCGTCAACCGGTACGTAAACCGGTGCTTTGACAAGACACACGTGATCTTGCTTTATCCCCATCCATTGTATTGACTGCATCTTCGTGAGCATTCTGTACTGACCTAAGACCCTTCATTGGGCGTGAGACTGTTCGGTCCGAAGTCCCTTCATTGGGCGTGATACTGTTCGGTCCGAAGTCCCTTAATTGGGCGTGATACTGTTCGGTCCGAAGTCCCTTCATTGGGCGTGATACTGTTCGGTCCGAAGTCCCTTAATTGTAAACTGGAAATCATCTGTCACAAGCTCCAGTTACCTTCTCATTACGATACTATTCTATCTATCTTATTCCTAAGCAAGTAATGCCCGATTGTCTCGTTTTCCATTTCTTTCACAATGTTTGGCGTTGCCGGTCACGTGGATTCAATGTTGTCACCTGCATTTCTTACACATCTCTCCTATCGACGTTAACTAGCAACCGACACCATGTAGCACGACAGATCACGCCGATGACGTCCTGAATGGCATAGCTCTGAAGCATCGCTGCGCTGTGCGGTCGCTTCCTTGTCCATTCTTTTGGCCTGGCTTTCTCACAGCCACTGCTGTCAATCTGGAAGCGCTTTTATCTTCCACCGGGTGACGGCCGCCACCGCGTTGAGGAAGCCAGTCGTGAGCCTGGGCCCTCCTCGGTAGTCGGTCTGGATCAGCATCCCGCCAGCCCGTGCCGAAAGGAGCGCGCATTGATTACACACACTGTCCGCCCTGGACCTCTTGAATGTTACATTGGTGGAGAACCGGGTTATAGGTCGCGGGATTGATTCCGGGGCGTGCAAGTTGGGAAAATCCATTGAATGTATGCACGTCCTCGACGTGGCCTCTCAGGAGGCAGTCCCGCACCTATTTGCTGATGTCAGTGTCCACCCACGGCTCGCAGGGTCCGCTGAGAACGGACAACCACTGAAAACAGGGGCTCCTTCTTGCGGTCGGTGCGGACAGGTCCCCGGGCGCGTCGGGGCTGTCCCCACGCTCCCAGCTTGATCCGCTGCCCGGTGTGGTGGGCAATGATCATGCTGACCTCGCCCCGTCTGGTAGGTCATGCGGAGCTCGTCCTGCATGACCCACCAGAGCTCGTCAGCGAGGGCGAGGTCAGCACGATCATCACCCACCAGACGGGAGCGTGGGAAAGCCCCGACGCGCCCGGGGACGTGTCCGATCTGCGGATCCGCACCGGCTGCCAGAAGGATCCCCTCTTTCCAGTGGTCGTCCGCTGTCAGTGGACCCGCGAGCCGTGGGTGGACACTAGTCTCAGCAAGGAGGTGCGGGACCGGGGATTCGATCCCGCGACCTGTACCCGTGTTTCCCACTTATGTAACGTTCAAGAGGTCCAGGGCGGATAAGGTACCCCGTAGCATGCTGTATGCGTCCGATTCCCGGTTATTATGGTCGTTGTCCATTACAACATCCGCTGATGTGCACTGGTTGTCGGTTAGCCCAACCCGCTACAGTATGTACAAGAGATAGATGCTTCTTCGTCGTTGTTGTTGACGCGTTCCAAGCAGGGGCACCCACACCGACTGTGCCAGGTTGGGCGACCACATCATGCAGAGAAGAAGAAGGAGAGGCACTATAAGGACCACCCCTGCAGCGACCACTTCTTCCCATGGCCATGGACTTATACGGCGGCTACGGAACAAGTGGTCTGCCCTCCTCCATCGCCTGGCACTGCATGTCGATGCCCGCCGACGAAGTCGGGCGGGTAGCTCAGGGCATTCTAGCGTCCCGCAAGCCACCCTTGCTTGCTATAGGATGCGGCTATCATTGAGTCTGCAGCGCTCCCAGGCACTCGCGATACGCCAGCGTGCTGGGCGTGCATTAGGCCAGGCAAATGGCTGCCGTGGCGGTGGTCTGGCTCCTCAGCTTGGCTTGTCAGATATTTATGTGCTAACTCGAGGAAATTAGTGTGCCAATTAGCCAGCTCATTACCGCGTTACCAGGACTTTTGTAAGGCTCGAATTTGCCTCCCCGCGGAGTGGTGGGCCTCGTCTTCTCCTCGACGTCGTTCTCATCGACGCATCCCAACCAGGGGCACCCACACCGACTGTGCCAGGTTGGGCGACACATCATGCGGAGAGGAAGAAGGAGAGGCACCATAATGACCACCCCCGGGGCGACCACTTCTTCCCATGCGCCATGGACATATACGGCGGCTATGGAACGAAGTGGTCTGCCCTCCTCGATCGCCTGGCACTGCATGTTGATGTCCGCCGAAGTAGTCGGGCAGGTAGCTTAGGCCATACTAGCGTCTCGCAAGCCATCATTGCATGCTATAGGATGAGGCTATCATTGAGTCTGCAGCGCTCCCAAGCACTCGCGATTCACCAGCGTGCTGGTCGTGCATTAGCCCAGGCTGATGGCTTGCGTGGTGGTTTGGCTCCTCAGTATAGCTTGTCAGATATGCATGTGCTTACTCGGGGATATTAGTGTCCCCCTTAGCCAGCTCATTACCCAGTTACCAGGACATTTGTAAGGCTAGAATTGGCCTCCCTTTCAATTTCATGCGCACCGCGCGCCTTCTCTCTTCCAGTAGAAGGTGATGGCTGTGATTGGCAAGCCCAGCAAGAACAAAGAACAACGAAGACGCCAGAAAAGCGCCAAAGCACACAGCGACTCAAGTGGCCACTGGGTGCTCAATTTCCCTCCGTTTAGCAGCCGCAGGTAAGAATTAAGTAATCTCCAGGTAGCGGGTCTCCTGTCTGTCGCGAGAGCTGCAGCCATACGAATAAAGCCTTGCATCGAAACTGCTCGTTTCCTTGGGCTGGCCTCTCACAGCCATTGCCTTACATTAGAAGAGCCATTTCTCTTCTTCTCTGGGCTGGCCTCTCACAACTATTGCCATACATTGGAAGAGCTGTTTCTTTTGCATCTTGAGCTGGCCTTGCGCTGGCTGCTGCCTCCGGCTATAGGCAAGGGGACTGCTTTCTGAGTTGAATGTTGTTCATATTTTCTGGGCTGGCTTTCAGCAGCCCACGCTCCCTTCAATAGCCCACTGTTTAGTGGGCTGTTGAAGCTCCCTCTTTTCCGGCTTGTCCATCTTTTCGGGCTTGCCTGTCACAGCTCTCGGCTGCTTCAGAAGAGCGTACCGGCTTCATTCCTTGTTGGGCTGGCCTCTAACAATCATTGGAAGAAAGTAAAAGGCACTGACGTTTACGACGGGATTGATTCTTAACGACTGGCTAAGGCAGCGGAAGTCTGGAGACTGCAGATTTGATTTGCAGCATCTGCGGAACATCTGTACTGGGGAAGGGGCCCTCTGTATAGCTATCCGCTTTCCCTTTCCTCCTAGACCTTGTCATTCTTCTTATTGTAGGCTGGCCCTTAGCGGCCATCGGCCCATTTGGGGCGACCTTTTGCTGCGGCCTTGACACTCCAATGATCGTCAGCCTGGTGAGGTGTCTGGTCTCCAGGCATCTGTTAAGCTGTTCTTGCGGCATTGAGAGCTCAGCTTTGTAGATATCCACATACATGCTGCATATGGAGCTGATGCTGGACTGATATATCTGAAATGTTTATATGAGGTCCTTGCGTGGCATTCAAGTTCTTCATGGGCTTGTGGTCCTTCCCGCCAACAATCTACAACAGTTCTCCAGGTATGTGACTGTCTATGTCATTGAGACCTCTCTCTTGCTGTAACTTGGAATGACATAACAACTCAGCCATACACAATGTGGCCACTTCCAGCCAGAAACAAGTAAGACAATTCTCTGTTGGCCTCAAGATTAGTTCTGGTGGTCGTTTATGCAGATACAAATGTATGCCCGAAGCAAAGCAGCAAGCATGCTTTTGCAGCTCTGCAGTACCATCTTGCCGGGTGCTAAATGAGCACACCTACTTGCATTCACATTGACAATCTCACGTCAAGATCAAAAAGAGAAATTTATGACACCAACATGGATGGACATCCTGATTAAATGAAGAGTCTGTGGATGCACAGTAGGCTGGCATACCCGCATCTCCTGGCTGAATTACACATGTGCATGCGCGAAGCTGTACTAGAGAAGGGCTCCGAGGCAGGTTGCTAAGTATACAAGAAGGGGCAGCACTACAGAGATGGCGCCAGTGGTTGCAGCAGCATTGTCTGGCGTGGCATCGCCGCCCAGCGAGGGCGGGCCGGCTGAGGTGACATTGGACGTTATATTGGCCCTGATCACAGGCACTTCCGGCGCAGGGCTCGCCGGCTTGATGCAAGAGTCAGGCAGGGGCGGGCCACAGAGCCCGGCATTGCCCTCAAAGGAGGACGCTGGCAGGGTGGTAAGGAAGCCAGTCGGGATTGTGCCCTCGAGGTCGTTGTTAGAGATGTTAAGGAACTGCACGATGACAAACTACAATATCAATTGTGAGGAACTTCGGTGAAGCCCACATAATTCGACTGAGGTCAATGACAAGCATGACAAGCAAAGCAGCATATGATGCCCACTGCTGAAGCAGGGCCTTGCCAAAACATCAATCTGAAGGCGTGTCAAGCCTTACAACAAACACTCCAGTGACGTAGCCATTCGGAGGAGCTCTTAGAAGCAAAGTCATGAGCTATCAACCAGCAGTGACAGTACGCCATCAAAGTAAGAAGCACATTGACCTTCAGCTCCATGAATGTGTTGAATTCTGGCGGGACGGCGCCAGTCAGTTTGTTGTTCTGGAGCTCCAGTGATTGCAAGTTTACACACTGGCTGAGCTCGCCAGGAATGGTCCCTGTAGCATCCGGTGACAACTCGACATGAGAGCTGAGAGCAGCAGTTGGAGGATCAGCAGTCGAAGGCAGTCTAACAGCTGTTCCAGCACTCCTTGTGTTATGAGATTGTCATATACAGTAAACAATCTGGACAACCGACCGTCAGCATTAAATCACTCTGAACAAGCAGAGGCGACATTGTCAGCACCTCTGGAGGCCTACCTGAAAACTGGTTGTCATTCAGCCGCATTTTGACCACTGATTTAACATACTCTGCACAGGCAGTTGAAGGTGCCTGTGAGAAAGCTAGAAGCTAGTTACAGTCTTCCCACAAGTCAGCCAATAACAAGTAAGTGGCCTATAGGGGCTCACGAAGGTTGGGGCTGATTGTGCCATTCAGCCGGTTGTGGGAGACGTCCAAGATGGATATATGGTCGAAATTGGAAAACTCTGCAAAGTATTTGCCATTGGCCAGAATTAGTAGGGCCCTTCGAGCTAACTACTCTGGCAAAGATTACATATTAGCAATACTTCGCTGTCAATCAATGATAATACAGGCCGTCCACGCTCAGGGGCAGTTTGACCACGAGCAGCTGAGCACTTGCCAGGCGGGAGGGGCCCACTGAGCCGGTTGTGGGACACCGTGAGCTGCTGCAGCGGCCGGTCCTCTTTGGCCGACAGGCAGCCCGGCAGCTCGCCCTCCAGCTGGTTGTAGTCCAGGTTGATGTACACCAAGTTGATGCGGTTGCAGAGCTCCGCCGAGACGCTCCCTGCTCACTTGCAGCCAATTGCTTGTTATTAGCACCACATTATTGGTGAAAGACTGCCAGTATCCAGCTCAAGTGCCGACTGCCGATGCCGTATGCTTTCAAAATTGAAGGTGTGAAGGCTAAGAAGGGTACACGAGCTAGCGCAGCTAAACGGCTGCCTTGCAGCTTGCAGCCAGGCCAAAGAGAGTGGCGACGCATACCTGTGAGGCCATTGTTGGTCAGGTTGAGGAACTGGATCTGCACCAGCTTGTCTGGCACCAACCCAGTGAAGTTGTTGTGATTGAGGTTCAGTGATACAAGGTCGATGATCTTGCCGAGCTCGTCGGCTGGGATTGTGCCATTCAGCTGCACAAAAAGCCAGGGGCAAGTTAATATCAGACCCAGAGCAAGTTGCTATAGGACTACTGCAGGACCTTCAAGACTACTGTGGTACTCATCAATCTGTTACCTCGTTGAAGGCGAAATTGATGCGGCTAAGGTACACAAGCTGGCCGATCTCCTTGGGGATGGCGCCATGGAAGCGGTTCTGTGCAAGATTTAGGATGCCGAGCTCCGTGAGGTCTCCAAGTGCTCCATCGATGGGGCCACTAAGGTTGAAGCCGGTGAGCACGAGGCGGGTCACGCGCTGATCGTGCGTGGACGAGCTGCAGAAAATGGGTGGAGGAAATGATGGTAAGCGTTCAGGAGGATGGAGACCCAAATGCCAGACGTATGCCAGGACGAGCGCAGCGAGGGCGCATAAGACCAATACCATTGATGGCCAATTGCTTTACTAAGTATAGCTGGATCTACTACTTAATCATGGAGTATAGTAATCCCAGCGGCAGGACGCTGACTAGGTGGGACCACTTGGCTTAAGCAAGGGGCGCAATCGTTGTGGGCAATGGCGGCGGCGGCGGCTGCAAGCCCGGCGGGGCTTGACCAAGGAATGCCAGTGCGTGCCTGCAGCCGACGCCGCTCCACGGCCCGGCGCAGGGGTCGTCGCCGGTCCAGTCGGCCAGGCGGCGCTGGGGGTCGACCCACATGGACTGCGCGCCAACAAGCGGCGGCGCCATGGCGCTGCCGGCGTGAGCCGCTGGAAGCCATGGCTGGTCTACGGCCGTCACCGGCAGGCGGTTGCAGCAAGGCCGACTACAGAAGGGCCATGACGGCAAGCGACGCCATGTCTATATGGCGAGAAGGCGTCAAGCTGAAGACGTCAAGCCGGCTGCGTTGGCATTGCCATAACGAGGGCCTCAGTGTGGCAAAGCCGCCATTTCCCATCTAAATGGCACCGTTGCCATCTAAATCTAACGGCAGGCCGCCATGGAGGCGGGTCAGTGGAGGGCCTCGCCTTCAGGTGCGCCAGCGCGCCGGCGTCGCTGGCGAGGTTCTGCGCCGCCGCCCGCCAGGCCAGGCTCAGCGCCAGCAGCAGCGCCGCCGCCGCCGCCGGCGGCGGG
>WELB01000290.1:29788-45147 GCA_009602725.1 Spirogloea muscicola | reverse complement strand
GTCGCCGCGGCGGCGGCGGCGGCGTCCCCGCCGGCGGCGGGCAGCCCCTCGCCGCCGCCGTTCCACGGCTTCAACCCGCTCATGGACGGCTACAGCTGGCGGAAGTACGGCCAGAAGCCCATCATCGGCGAGCCGGGCCACCTGCGGAGCTACTACCGCTGCACGCAGGCGAGTGGCTCTCTCGCTTGCCGCTGGCATCACAGCGCGATGCTTCGTTACCAATGACATAAGTTGCTGTCTGAACCTTGTCGTGATCTGAGGCTCTCGGCTAGAGCCCAGCTCTGACAGTGGGTCTGGCTCGATGTGGCATGTGGCGATGCAACTCCAGGCTGACTGCACGGTGAAGAAGATCGTCGAGGGCCCGCGCCACGGTCAGCCTGTCGAGATCGTCTACAAGGGCGTCCACAACCACCCGGTCCAGGTCATCAGGTCAGTGCAGCGTGCTACAGGCATTGGCAAACAATCTGCAGGTTGCGATGTCTGAGACTCTTATGTGAGCCACTTAATTGAATGACTGATGGTAGCGATACAATCGTGAATGCAATATCCAAGAGAAGTCTCATGTTGGACGCACTCTGCAGGCGCATCTCAGTGGTGACTGGAGGCGAGGTGCGCGTCCAGGAGGTGGGGCCGCAAGTGGGCGGCGGCGTCGGCACCAGCGTTGTGAACTACTCGCAGGGCCAGGCCGTCGACCTCACGCCGATGTTGCAGCCGAAGCGCTCGAGCAGCTTCCATGGGCTGTCGCCAAAGCAGGAGCCAGACTCGGGGCCGCTCCCCCCGCCCAACAGCGAGCTCGCGCAGCGGCTAGCGGGAGTCACGGAGCGGCTCGACATCAAGGACGAAGCCCCGGCCTTCACTTTCAGCTTGTCGTCGTCGGCCGACAACCCCCAGGCATACGCATTGCCGCCGCAGCCGGAGATCTCGCCGCTGCTGTCCAAGCTGCCCATGGCCGACATGGGTGCGCCCGCATCAATGTCGACGTCCAGCCCGCTTGCGCCACCAATGACCATGGTGCCAACTCCCGGCTCAGACCCCTATCTCGACTTCCTCCAGACCCTGAAGCCAGCACCAGAGACCTCCATGGCTCCCCAACCTGCTGGTTTCCAGCCTCCCACAGACCCCTCGCCATTGACGTACTGGAGGACAGGCGGCTACGGAAGCTGTAGCGGCGGCGCAGTGCCGACAGCTGGCGCAGCCATTCCGTTCGCGCCAGCCTTTCCACTTCAGGGCATGCCGCCGACGCCCACGCTGGGCAGCACCTTCGAGGCCTTCCAAACGCAGTCCACTGTCCAGCCCATCTTGACCTCTACAGAGGTTCAGCAGCATCAAGTGGCAACATCAGCCAAGCCCGTCTTTGCATCGGGGCTGAGCATAGCCACATCCTCGACATTCCCATCCCCAACCGCATCTTCGAGCGGGACTGTGAGCTTGAAGGCGGCGGAGATGGTCGTGCGTGACAGCAGCTGGACGCATTTGCCAGACGCCTCAGACCTGAGCTCAACTGGGATAGACAGTGGGAGCTCCTCTTGGGAGGGTGTCGACGAGGGCAACAGCCCCAAGCAGGGGGAGCAGCAGCAAGGTGCTTCCTTGACCACGTGAACTACTCCTGCTGTTGCTTCTTAAGGAGGAGCTATGGGACCATACCTGCTAATCTGCTGCATGATACCTTCAGGTTTCTGTCACTCATCTGACCCGTTCTGTTTTGTATTCTGTTCTGCAGCAGGTAGCAGCAAACGCAAGGTTGTCACTGACAGGGATGAAGCCTTAACTGCGTACCCCAGCCCCACGTCACTCAAGTGAGTGACATCACCTTCACTGGGCAAACCCTAGCGTCAAATTTACGATCGACTTTTTGTAGCACCTGTTCCTTGACTTGTATGATGGACTTGGAAGAGTGTCAGCTGGTATGTCAGCAGCAATCTGAAGTAAAGTATAGGAGCCACATCTCTGCTGACTGTAAATTAAGAATGTCCATCTTACAGTGCTGTAATACTTCCTACTCTGCAGGAAGGGCAGGTTGATGGATGAAGCAGACCCCGACTCCGTGAACGAGCGGCTGGTTCTGGAGACGATCTGCGGGCCTGACGAGGTCCTGGAGGATGGCTTCGACTGGGAAAAGAAGGGCCAGAGTACCAGGAAGAGCCGGCGATCCAGGTAAATGCTTGGGTGGTCTAGCGAAACTCCACCTCCTCACTCATTCGATTACATAGTGGGAGATTGAGTTCTCTGCAATGCCGAGCTGGTGGACCTAATGTGTGCAATACCTTCTATTGGCCCTCTGCAGGTCCTACTTCCGCTGCAAGCAGCCAGGATGCCCAATACGGAAATCAGTTTCACGGTTGCAAGGGGATCCGAGGGTGGTGGTGACCACCTATGAGGGGAAGCACAATCACGACGTTCCCAAAGATGACCAGTCAGGAGCGAGCTTGACTGAGGCGATGCCCCAGGCTGAAACTGCCGAGGCTGAGCATCAGCAGTCTTCCACTTGATCCCACAAGTCATATCAGGTTTAGGCCTGATAGTCATTTTAAAGTATTTGTTCACATACATTGATACAGGGGCTTGTCAGCAGCCTCGCTAGCCTTGTCTTTAGAATATGAGACTTGCCTTAGACGACCGTTACTTAGACTAGCATTCCAAATTCGAAGCCTTACAAAGTTGGACATGAACATCACTGCATAGTGTCAGTTATGTCCAAATTTTGCAGCTCAAGGTATCCTTGAGTTACTGTCGTTTGCTGTGACGCAATAAAAGCAGCAGCTTGACAGAAGCACGAAATGCCCTGTCCAGCGTACTTCTTGAAGCCTCTCTTGTGGTCACCTAAGAAGCCTATGGGTCTTATGCCCAGTTGACCTACGTGTTCTCATTACGACGTTCTTGACAATGCACCTCATTCGCATGACGGTATGCAATTCCTGAGCATGTTTGAGACACAGACCTTCTCTGAGGCCCGGACCTCAAATTGGACAAACTGATAAGCCATTTCGGGAGGACTTGACTAATCAAGATGCCACATGATTTCTCTTTCTCGTCCTCCGTCTTGACCAATTTGCTGCTCTAAGTCGCTCTGTGTCAGGAGCTGCAACAGGGGCCACGAGCAGTGTTTGAAAAGCTATCTACTCTCATGCATGCACTTTACCTTATTCCCAGTGCTCCCAGGTCACTTGCACTTGCACTCTGAGAGATTGCTCTCTGACATCTGCAAGCTGCCATGAAGACGTTCTTGCAACGTGCCCACCGGAGCTCATGGCTTCTTGATGAAGGGTGTCAGTCTGCTCACAAACAACCTCTGTACATGTGTGCCTGCCTGCCCGACTCCAGCATTCCTCCTTGCCTGTATTCAAACTTGGAGTAAGGACCATATGTATGTCATGTCGAGGTCCAGGATGTGCATACCTGCCTGGAACTCTGCAAAGTTGCACTCTAGACCACAATAAGCTGAACCTCTGGTGTACTTCACTGAAGTTTGTATCCTATGCTATTTTTGGCCCTTCTTGAAAGTGCTTGGAGACCTGTTTTTGAGACACAATGGAGCACACGTGGCTGAGCTTTTGCAAATGTACAAGGGTTATCTCATATCGACAGTAATATGAACTACGTCAGGTAACCTTGGCCACGGAAGGAGAAATAAGTGCCGTACAGGGGCTTGTACTGCTTGCTTCTCCAGAGACAGACACAGTACGACAAAGTGGTGTGCAAACTTCAGAGGGAGGGACTGCATGACTGACATTGTCGCAGCCATGAGTGACATTGCAGGCAGGTGCATCCACTGCTGCAAACCCACACAAAAGGGGTCGACTCTTTCTTGTCTGGGGCCTTCCACAGCCACGCCGCCTTTCAAAGCGCGTTAATAACTCCGTCCTCACTTGCTTTACTGCGTGTTTTGCCCTTTCCGACTTCGACCATCGTTAGTCCATTGGGGCTGTTTCATTCTCCTTCTGGGCTGGCCAATCAAAGCCATAGCCCTCTTCTGGAGAAATTTGCCTTCTTTCTTCTTTCATGAGCCACGCCACTGTGTAAGTGCTTCTTACTTCAGGAACTGCAGCTTCGTGGGAATAAGAACAGCGCTGCCCAATCAACTGGTGGTTGTGAGAGGCCAGCCCAAAGGAATGGACGAGGTCTGAAGGCGCCGGATGGCGCAAAATGCAGGATACTAAGCGCGAAGACGGCAGCAAGGGGGCTGTCAGTAACCTCTAGTCAGTAGGTGCAAGTCAGAATAAATAGATATGGGGGATAATCAAACCTTGATAAACAGAGGTAGGGCCCCGCTCCGCCAGTGCTGGATCGCCGATATCTTGACCATAAACCTGTGCGCGCCGCACCGTCGGATGGCGCCGCCGACGGGTCCGATGCGAAGCGCGGGCGGTCTTCGATTACGTCAACTGCCTGCCTGGCACGACGCCAATAAGTTATCCAGAAGTTGTCGAGGGGCGATAAGCGACCCGGGCCGCGGCTCCGCTAACGGTCAGGTGGTCGCGTCTCGCTAAGTCGCCGATAAGAGTAGTTCCCCCCCCCATAACCGTCGCCGCCGCCGCCGCCGCCGCCGCCGCCGTCGCCGCCAAAGCCGCCGCCAGAGCCGCCGCGGGCGCCGCCGCCGCCGCCGCGGGAGCCATGTCGTGGCAGTTGTACGTCGATGACCACCTCATGTGCGACCTGCCGGGCGGCGGCATGCTCACCTCGGCCGCCATCCTCGGCCACGACGGCGTCCTGTGGGCCAAGAGCGACAAGTTCCCCGACGTGAGCGCCGCCGCCGCCGCCGCCGCCGCCGCCGCCGCCGCCGCCGCCGCCGTCCGGAAAAGGAAGACGTCCGGCAAAGGAAACGGTCGGAAGCGCTGCGGCTGAGGCTTCGCTGCGCGTGGATTGTGCTCGGCCTGGCGGCGTTGCCTTGCAGGTGACGGCGGCGGAGGTGTCGGCCATCATGGGCGAGTTCAACAACCCCGGCCATCTAGCGACGACGGGCCTCTACCTCGGCGGCGTCAAGTACATGATGGTGGCCGGCGAGGCCGGCGCCGTCCTCCGAGGGAAGATGGTGCGCCCGGCGAAGCCCTCTCCTGCGCCTTCTCCCTGGCCTGCCATACCGTTAGCCTCTGACGGTAATCGCGTCTCGTTGTGCTGCGTGGCCAGGGTGCTGGTGGTACGACCGTCAAGAAGACGTCCAGGTCCGCCGCCTGGCCACAGCCAGACCACAGCAGCCGGCGCCGCTGCTGAGCCTTGCACGACCTCCAACAATATCTCATCTTAATTGCTCAATTATTGCTTGACATTGCTCAGTTATTGCTTAATCTGCTGACATTGCGCCTTGCTGTGCCGTGCAGCGCCCTCGTCATCGGCATCTACGACGAGCCCGTCACTCCTGGCGACTGCAACGTCTGTGTCGAGAACCTCGGCGACTACCTGATTGGCCAGAACCTTTGACACGGTGCTCAGTAGGGGCCAACAGCTGCATGAGCGATGGAGCATGAGACCTCCACCTGTCAGGGCTTTCACTCCTGTAGAGTTGCGCAGACTGAGCCTTACATAAACAAGGCCAGAAGACTCCAGGGGGCCAGGTGGATCTAAGCCCTTTCACCTCCAAACCCATGCCACCTCGTTAATGGGGCAATCTACAGTCATCCAATGCTTGCGCATTGCTATCGTCTATGAAGCTACAGTATGCCGGGCGATAATATGAAGCACAGTCCTCAGTGTATGAATTGTCTCAAGTCTGCTGAAAGATCAGCAGGAAAAAATTGGGGGAAACTTGCTTGCAGTCAGAAAGAATAAGTGCTCGCTGGGCAAGGTAAAGCATCCATGTTTATTCTAAGCATCGCAGAGGCGGCGAAATCCGCTCTCTGCTGCAAATCATCGAGATGACTGCCAACGACATTGACGTCCTCGCAGAGCCTTCTTCAGGCACTGGGTCTGTGATGGAGGCCATAATGGACACCATCTTAAATATGCGGTGTTAAGCCTTGTTGTGACACTTCATCAGGTATCAAGCCAATTGGGGCCAGCATTGATGACGCACTTGAAGTGGCGCCGGTTCCAGTTTAGCTGGGCAGGCAGGTGACAGCAAGCAGATCTCCATGAGCATCACTTGACAGCGACCACCACAATATTTACTGTCACCATGCCCCAAAGCCCAACATGCAATGCAGCTGTTGTGCTCTCTAGCTTGATCTTCCAGGACAACAAGGGCCTGGTCAGAGTTGTTGCACGCATATCGCAGGTGCAGAGGAGGGCTTGAGGGAACCTGGACAAGGTACTTAGTGTTGTTGGCGCCGACGAGATTGTAATAAGCCTTCTCTGGAGGGTCAGAGTAGCTGATGGGCCCGTAGGTCCACTCGCATAAGTCCGCGTTCTCAATCTCCGTTCCCTACTCAAGGAAAGACAAACAAAGGTAGAGAATAGCACGAACATAAGGCTAACTGATAAGCACAACCAGCTATGCCAGAGTCATGACAACAAGGCGGCAGACATCATCAACATTGTCAACATGGTCATGGTCATGGCGTGCTCTGGCATATTAGTCATGCAGAGTAGACAAGGGACAGCCACTTGCAATGCAACCGCTTTGAAAAGTTGCATATAAGGACACAGCACTTGACAACCGAAAGGAGAACTTCATAGTGGAAGTATGCGAGAAGCCTGCACTACATACAACTACTTTCCGACTAATGGATTGAGTTTAAGCTCGAAAAAACCTTCACACAGTAGCTGGGCGTGTCCTTAGGCCCATGGAAGGGGTTGGTCGCAATCTCCGCAAGCTCGTGCGCAAACATGTTGACAACAGCGTCAACGCCGCGGTCGCCATTCGGCGGCACCCACGTAATGTCGATCTGTGCAAACGTGCAGTAGATGGGGCACTGCGTGATGGGGTTCCCAATCCAGGCATATGCCAGCTTCATGCCCTGCTCAGAGCAACACCAAAATGAGCAGCTCTCTGAGAGCACAGGGCCTGCAGAGGGTGCACGCTTGAGCAGGTTATGCTACTGAGGATGTCTAGCGAGGAGTTGGAAGCTGTCCTGCGATCCCTTAGCAAACCACAAATACTTTTCTGAAACACTTCACTTCACCCACACTTCACAGAGGAGGACAGACCAGCTCCAAATCTACAGCGTGCTTTGTGATAAGAGTATTTTGCCATACATTGATTGGAGCCGACGTGTGGTAGCCGCAGTATACATAGCAAGAGTCCTGGACATACACGTCTGGGCTTGTCAGCACCATGTACGCGCCCTGCAAGACGAGTGGTCACAAACATCAGCGTCAGAGTGCCCATTGCAGGGCGATAGTATATATATTCTTCGAGGTGTGAGGACAAGCAAGGTCTCAAATAGCTTTCTCATTGCATTGAGATCTGTCGGAGGAATGATGAAATATGCCCATTTGACTTGGCGGATGAATGAATTGCAGGACGTACGCCAGGATCGAGCGGGAGGCTCCTCTGGTTGGCATCGTTTGTGGCGTGTGCCACGATTTTCCTAATGTCCGCCTGGCACAGGGCTCATCGCGCAGATAGACTAAGACAATGGCCGTGTGCATGCAACATAACATGCTCTTGAGCTGCTCATGACTCACACAAGCATCCTAATTGTTACTCCAGAAGCAAACATGAGCGACTTGCCTGTGTGAGGGGGCTGGCCTTCGTCCCTGCAGCAGGGTAACGTGAGTATCGGTCCACGATGTCGGCGGCGTACGTCACGTTTGCCGTAACGCGGGTCCCATTGTAGTTCTGATAATAATTGACGTTAATGTCCCACCACCCGCGCACCGTGGCTACGCCGTCGATGTATGGGTTGCTGCGCTCGCAGTAACAGCAACTGTAAATCTTTGGCGACGAGCAGCGCCCTGACAGATGCGCAAAGCTTGGTCTGCTGAGGGAGCAAAAAGTTGACAACGTGCGACTGAAAGCTGATTGAAATCTATTGATTCACCTCTCCATGCCACGTAACAAGAGTACGAGGCCCAACCTCGTGCCAATGGAGTCGACGAATCTGCGGATGATCTGGCGCTGGTCACTCTTCCATGAGCCATAGTAGATGACGTAAATGTTGAAGGGTGTAGTATAGAGCTCGCCACCCTGATACTGCAGGTACGGGTAAAGGCCAGCAACAATGTCTGGCTCGTCCTTGCCCAGTGGCTCAGTCTTTGCTGCCTCTGCAGTAAAGCGCTCGGCAGCCGACACATTGCCCTGGGACATGCCGTTAAGATGTCGTCAGGGAATGCAGAGCTAAGTCTAGTCTGTCTGTGTTGAAGAAGGCAAGCAGTGCACAAGCGGCTAGGATGTAAGGGGACGTGCACCTGCTGGCTGGCCACGAAAGCGGCGGCAGAGGCGAGCTGCTCGCGCTTGTACACTGACGAGCCGTGGATGTGGATGTAGCCGTTGCTGGCCTGCGCCAGCCACTGGGCCATGGAGCCCTTGGTCACGCCGCCGCTACCGGTGCCGGGGGCGGCGAGCTCCTGCACCTCCATCGGCGGGCCTCCGCCTGCCGGCGGCGGCGGCTGCTGCGGTGCCAGCGGCGGCGGCGGCGTCGAGCCTTCGACGACGCCCAGCGACGACGGCTCCAAGACCAACCTGCGCATCACGGAGGGACACCGCCATTAGCGATGCAGCTTGGCGACGTCGTGAGATTCACTGCTGAGAACAAGATGGGCCTGCAGCTTGACAGCCCAAGCTCGCCGCATTCGCAATGCTTCGAGTCTGACCCAAGTCGCCCTTGCCAGAGATTCTGGCCCAAGTTGCACTCACCAGGATTCCGCGCAGATTGAAGAGCAAAGGAGTGCCGTCGTCGTCGCCGCCGCCCAATGCAGTCGCGACGTCGCCGCCATCCTCCGACACTCTCACGATCGCAGGTGGTACAGGATGCGCAGGCTGGGCAGCCCACAAAAACCTCTGGTACTGGCAGAGATCTCACAGGCAGACAGAGGTCCGGCTCGCCATGCCCCGCGGGCTCGGCATGGAGGGCCGGGCCGCCGCAGCCGCCGCCGGAGCTGCCGGTGTCGGCGACGGCGCCATGGCGTTGATGAAGGCGACAGCGGCACAGGGCAGAGCTTGCTGGGCGCGAGGGGACTGGCGCCGAGGTGGGTCAGCTGTGGGCAGGGGGGGGAGGAGGGAGGGTGGCGGGGCCCAGCAAGCGGCTGCAGGCAGGCAGGCAGGCGGCTGTAAGTGGGCGGGAGATGCGCCGGCGGCGGGGCAGCTGAGGAGGGAGGGAGGAGGAATGAAAGCGGCTGCTGATATAAAAGAATCGGCTGTGAAATGCCAGCCAGATGCATACAGGTGTTCATGACGGAGCCAAAGGCTAGGCAGACAGGGCGCCCTCAATACCCCCGTGTCAGCAGTAGGAAGTCAGATGAGCTGAGGGGAGGAAGAGCAAGAAGAAAGCGGCTGCTGATATGAAAGAATCGGCTGTGAAATGCCAGCCAGATGCATACAGGTGTTCCTGACGGAGCCAAAGGCAAGGGAGAGAGGGAGGGTCTGCCAGTAGAGGGCGGGAGGGGAGGAGGGAGGAAGGCCAGGACGCCGCCACGCCTACTGGTCAGGTCGCCGTCGTTTGCGACACCACAACGATGGCGACTGGTGCGAGCGAAGCCGACTGCAGTGGCCTTACACAAGAAGTGAGCTTAAGAGCTCCTCCAATGCAAGAGAGAGAAGGCGCGCGGGGCGCATGAATTGAAAGGGAGGCCAATTCAAGCCAATACATTGTTCAGGCAGAGTCGAGTGCAAGGCAATGGCTGTGAGAGGCCAGCTTTGCGGAATGTACTCAGTACTTACACAAGAAGCAAGCTCACAGCTCCTTGCACAGCTCCTTCCGAAACCCATTCACAGCCATACTCCCTTCAGGAGACGGGGACTATATTTCTTCTTTGGACCTGGCTTTGTTGATTGTCTGTGGGCTGGGTTGTCACAACCCTCGCCCCGTTTTGGGACGATCTTTGATCAACCGAGGGGGGGGCGGGCGGGAAGGAATATTGTGTGTACTGAGTGATGGACGGCCTGAGTGGCCAAGTACAGAGGGAGGAGAGAGGAAGTGGAGATGAAGACTACGGGAGAGGGAAAGAGACACACATGTATCTAACAAAGGCTCCGCAACAGGACAGGCTAGGGATGGCCAAACAGAATGCATCAAATGCTGAGCAAGTGGAAGTCTCATGCCAGATTTGCGTTGCAATGAGCTGCCAATCTCTCAACTTAAGTGGGTGACGATGACAGCCACCAGGGATGTGGACGGAAGGGGCGTATATGAGAAATCTGCCACGGGAGGCGCAAGGCCCGACATGCTCAAGGCCCTCTCCTGCAATTGCTGAGACACGTCCCCTCTAATCTGTCATATTGCCAGCACGCGCTGACGCAGTCTGGCATGCTGGCATGGCCACTGTGGTACATCACTGATGAGGATATTGACACAAAACTTGGGCACCTGTGGAGTGACGTCGATCAAGGCAATGAGATCCTTGCTATGAATTGATTTTGCAGTCTGCCATTGCCAGTATGACTGCAATTAAATGCTAGCTGTCCAGAGTACGGCCCTCCTGCTTGCCTGGATCCGATGGCCTACCCGGGTCTCCAAGATGGTGTCCAGCGCACTCCAAGCTTCAACCCACACCCATTGTCTTGCCGACATTCCATTGGACTTGCTAACTATTTCAGCGCACCTTCATAGCATCATCAAGCCCCACTTCTCTTTCTAAGCGAGCTTATGCTCTACCTACTCCAGGTCATTGAGCTGGCCCATCCCACGATCCATGAATTGGCCCGTGCCACCTGATTTACTGGGTAACGCTTGTCTGGCATCCTAAGCGCAGAGGGCAAGACAGTTGCAGCCTCGTACTCGCGGATGCGTGGATGCGAGCAGTCAGCACCATAGTGCTGGCAGCTGGTCACGTGGCACAACACTGACCGTCTCTGGGCAAGGGGAACTCGTTGCCGCCATCCTGCGGGCGCCCCAGAAGCGACCTGTCCGACATGGCAACCCGCGAGCGGCAGGCACACGGGAGCTTGTGGCCTCAGCTGGTGTGGCATGCCAGCGAGGCCCGCGCTGCTGACGGCGTGCCTGGCAGTGTGGCAGGGAGGACTCCCGTCCATGCAAAAAGCGCAATTTAGCAGCTTTTACTTTCAGTAGCCCTGACCTGAAGCTTGTGGAGCACATCGCTTCCAGTCCTAGTGGCCATATAATTACTCGGGTAGGAACGGCTGCCATTGGATCGGCAGTCTGTTCTTCGGTGCACACCCTGTCCCTAATTCGAGGCCTGATTGACAATTTTGGCCATCCAATCCCATTGGCCAGTTGCACTTGGACCCTTTTAGTTACCCCCCAGTAAGCTGGGTCATTCGTTTTGGTAAAGCCTGTCCACCTGAGCGTGCAGATGACAAGTCACCTTCACAAACATTCAAATCAATGCCAAGTGACGTGGGCCGGCAACAGGCCTGATCTTTATGTACAGCTATGTCCTTCACTTTCAAGGCCTCCCTGAAGGAGCAAACTGAGGCCCGGCTCTTCCAGCAGCAGCTCTCATCGCCTTGGACTGAGCTAGCAGCTCATCGTAGTTCTGCATAATTGGAAACAGAATCCAGTCATTTCATTGCATCGCACCTGGTAATTAAGCCAAGCGCAGTAACTGCTGCCTTCTGTTACGCTGTAGAAGCGTATGTGAAGCTGCTGACTACACAAGCTCATTCAGCCCTGCAACATCTGAGGAGAGACCTACACCCATTTCAGTCTGTTATACAGCACCAAAGTAAAGGCTGGAACTCAGGGAAGAACAGCTTTACCTTCTTGTCCATGGCAACACCACGGCTTTCAATGACCTTGTCTGCCAAACCGTACTCGATGGCCTCCTTCGCGCGGAAGTACCTGCACAAAGACGGGCCATCACTTTAGCATGTAACAAATGTGCGGCTGCTATCTTCGTCATAAGCTTGTCAAGGATGCCTCAAGCCTCGATATATCTTGATGATCAAGGAGGTCACTGATCGAGGCGTCATGATCACCGAGGCCTTTGGATGTCCTTCGCTATCTCATTCCATGGCTTCCCTGTGCCCTGGGCCAGAAGACCAATGTAGTAATTGGTGTTCGCATCGAGCTCCTTTGCCTGCAGTCACATATCACAGGAGTCTCACATCAAGCCTCTATCACAGCTCTATTAAATACATTTTGAACTATAATGTCAAGACCGCAAGCAAGCAACAGCAGCGACTGTAGATGCTGCCAAGGGCCCTCATGTCAAGCGCAAAAGTCTATGAGGTGTGTTACCTAGTGTTCAGGGTGCATACCTTGATCCACATGTCCGTAGCATTCCCGCTTGACTGGCTCACCTTTGGCGAATACAATTTAGCTGCACAAGAGCACAACAATCTCAACAACTCCTCTATGACCATGTAAGGAGGACACAACAAAGATAATAGTACCTCACAATATGAAAGCACAGGCAGCTCCACTGCAGAACATGGTCAGGGTTCTCAAAGCAGAACTTACTAACAGAGTTGGGTTGCACAGCTCGGCAACCCTTGTCTCCAATTGTCAGCAGCATAGCCGCTTGGCCAAAAGCCATACCGCAGTTCACAGTAAAGACTTTGGGCTTCACATACTGCAGGTACAATCACAAGGACTACTGTCAATGGGGTGTATCCTGGGTGACTTGTGGGAAGAGACATGCAACCTGGCAGGAACATAATGGCCTCTACGAAGAATGATAATAATGGAAGCAACACTTTACGGATGGACTCCAAGCCCTAGGAGCGCGCAGCAAGACGGTGGCCTCTATGAAGAGTGATAATACTGGAAGCAGCACTTCACGGCAGTGACTCCTAGGCTAGAAGTACATGCCATAAGCTCTCCTGCAGAGACTCTCCTGCACTCTAAATTTGACGCTACACTTACCGCAATTGTATCAGCTATTGCATAAGCCTCAGTCTCAAAACCTATGCTCTCTCTCTTGTCATTCTGCCAGCAACAAACTGATAGATATTAGGACAAGTTGAATTCGGCAAGCCACTCATACAAGCCATCACATACAGACTGACTAGGACTGGCACTTCATAGCAACTGCAGTACAGAACCTGTCAACATCTGAGAAACATATTACCTGTGTGCCTGGTGAATTGATGTAGAAGTAGATGGGCTTTTGTGGATTGTCATAGTCCAACCAAAGTAACTCTGCTATGATCAACTCAGTGACGGCAGGGACGATCTGCTCATATGTAGATAAGGCACACCAGGCAATTGTGGTCAGAAGCTTGTCAAGCCGGCATTAGACAGAGGGTTCTAGATATAATCAGCCTCCACCATACTACAAGATGCTGCTTTGCATGGGTGCACATAAATGGCAGCTCACTACGACTGCTTAAAGCATTGGAAAGACAAATCCTCAAATGCCCAAAGTGTCGATTCAGATTTTGTGCTTTGAGTCAAGAGACTGATACTTTCATCCATGCAGCTCATAAAGGCACAGAGATATTACCGGCATGCCCAAGTAGCAAATCCGTGCATCCAACAGAAGAGAGGGGAGGTCGGGAGGAGCAGTCTTTGGCCTTCCATAGCCACCTCCGCCTCTGTACATGTTGACACTCATGCTCAACCGAGATGGTGCATCACTGAGTGTGGAGAGGTTCCACATGCCTGTTCCCTCCTTGTAGTGTCTGGCTGAAGATATACCCTCCTGCATGTGGAGAAACTGGATGTATTTTGAGTGCCAAATTCCTCTCGTGGCCACTGCTTGACATTTCTGTGATTCAAAATAACAGGGTGCCAACTGATTGTATCAATGCTTGACAATTGTGCAACTTAAGCAGCTGCAGCTGTCCGTGTATGTCACTTAATGCAGACACAATGCTTTCTCCCACTATTATTTGGTCTGTAGTGCACCAACAATCACTAGATTGCACTGTGAATGCTTGCCATGACGGGGCGGGTACAGAGATGCCAGAGAGTGTTAGGCCGAGAGAAGCAAGTCGCACAGGAAGGCAGACATTGTTTTTCATGATAGGAGGCTGAGGACAGTACAGGAGTGACAATGTTGCTCTGCCGTGAAATAGGATTGTCCTCTGTCATGAACATATCCATCTGACTTGCCGTCAAGCCATACAAAGACTGTGGTATGTTCTTGAAATTCTCCGCCACTGCAACGGATGAAGAAAATGGCATGTCAGTAGTCAGAGGTGTACTGGAGTAACTGAGATCGTAATATGTGCACCATATACAGCAATGCAAATGCTAAAAAGTCCTCACTGAGAGGGGAAGAAGGTAAAGGGATTCTGATGTCCCACAGCTTCAGTTATTCCAATTGATACGAGGATCACATCTATGTTGCACCATCCACGCCGCTGGTTACTCCTTCGTTCTAGTTTGAGGAAGCTACTGACAAATAACAGTGACAAATCAAATGTATTGACCAGCATCGGAGTGCAGTGCGGTGCAGAGGACTGGCGAGGTGCATACATCCTTCCTTGAGGTTCTCGTGGCGGAACTGCTTGGGCACGTCCTTGAGAGCCGCGCGCACGCCCGCCGCGCGACGACCGGCGCGGGCGATCGAGGAACAGCGGGGCAGCGCCAGGCGCTGCCCCGCCAAAGCGCTCCTACCAGAGCCATGCACATCGGAGCGGAGGCCACCGGCGACGGCCATGCCGGCCGACGCCGGCGGGGCGCCGCAGCACCGAGCGCTCAGCGCCGCGGCCGCCATGGTCCCGGGCGCCAACGACGTCGGCGCTCGTCTGGCTCTGATGAGCTCCGCCGCACGGCTCCAGTCGTGAACTCGGGTGCTGCGAAAGCGGCGGCGATTGGTCGGGCCTTGGCTCGCAAGCCCTCGGCTGCACAGGGCGCACTGCAGCCCTCGGCTACGAAGCCCGCGGCTTGGCTTGCGGCGGCGGCGGGGGCGTTGACAGCGGCCGCCGCGCCCGCGGAACGCGGCGCTTGCTGCGGCGGAGGAGGCGGCGCCGGGCGAGGAGGCCCTAGGGTATGGAAAGAGCGGCAGACATAGGCTACGTGGAGCATCCAGATATTCCGTCGACTCGGTTCCAAAGCGCTTGCTAGACCCCGTGTATTAGAAAGAAATGTAGGCCAAATGGCCAGGGACAAAGGCAAGCACATCTAAAGATCTACATAACCTACGGCAGATTGACCCGCTCAATAACCACGGGTCAAAACATGAAGGTCACTACTCGATGCATGAATACTAGATGCCAGGAACGGAGCCCTTCTGCCACCTACTAGAGAAGAAAGTGCTCGCCCATTGAGAATAGGGGCTGGAACAACCAGCCCGAAAGAGAGAAGGCGCGCGGGGCGCATGAATTGAAAGGGAGGCCAATTCAAGCCAATACATTGTTCAGGCAGAGTCGAGTGCAGACTAAACAATGCTACATAATACGGAGACCTAATCTAAGG
>WELB01000290.1:0-26950 GCA_009602725.1 Spirogloea muscicola | reverse complement strand
CAATGTAGCCCACATCGCACTTTGCTTGTCTTAGCCAACCCCATCGACTTGCGGTCCCATCTAATGCGTCCTTACATCACCCTTGATATTACTAGTCAGCCTGCCTACACTTGTATGCGAGCTTACAGTCCACCTCCTATCGGTGTCCTGCGATCTTGCATCGTTGCATTGAGGGCGCGATGAGCGATGGTAGCCGCTCATTCTAGGTGCTGGCTCCATCACAATGTGTCTTTTGTACTTGCTCACAAGTGAATTGCCATCTCGATTGCCGTGATTCTCGAGCGGCTTCCCCTCCTTCGCCCCCATGGCCACCTTGAGAGTGGTTGCCACCATTGCCTGCGTTCGGGTGTCTCTTTGTGGTAGAAGTGGATGCCCATGTGGGCGATTGTGGTGCCAAGAGAATGATGCTTGCAACCACGTTGCCACCTGAGCTTTGCTCATTCGCCAACTTTCCAATATAATATTGTATATTTGCTGATTGTCACTGTATAGGCACATTTGGGGGCAATAGTGCCTCTACAAGGACACAAGAACCTCTCCATATAGTCACACATTTTCGCCAAACCGGCCGACGTGCCTATAACAAGGTTTGACTGTAATCGCTTTCTAGACTCCGGCCAATCTTGGATACTTTGAGACAAGCCTTACTTACCCCTTGCACCCCTTCCGAACCTTTGTCAATTCTCTTTGGGCTGGCTTTTCGCAGCCCTTGCCCCCATTGGGAGTGCCAATTCTGTCCCGTATTCGGGCATCAGTTAGCAACTTCTACGTGCTGACCCGTGGTTACTGAGCGGGTCAGCTTAGCAGCAGGTGATGTACATATGTCGATGTGCTTGCCTTCGTACATGGCCACTCAGGCCCTCCATCACTCGATACACACTCATGTTCTTGCCTTGGCTGAGCTGGACATTGTCCATTCTGTTTGAGCTGGTTTGAGCTAAACCCTAAATCCTCAATGGGCGAGCTCTTTCTTCTTTCCCAGCCACTGCCTTGAATTGAAAGTGCTGTTTCTTTCTTTCTTCGTTCATTCCGTCTGGGCTGAAATTTCAAAGCCATTGCCTCGACTTCAGAGGAGCTATTTCATTCTAACCCAGTGCTCCACCACAATGTAGCCGATGAGTTGCATGGTAGCCATCGCCTTACTTTTGGAAGAGTTACTTCTCATATTACACCTATGGTGACTGCTAACGATGACGTGCAAAGATGGTAATCCATGGGCGCCTAGGAAACATGACCACCTCAGCTTTGTACTTACCAAAGTCACCAACTGGCTTATATAAGTGTCCTGTCGCCTTCTTGCCCGACGCTCGTGAATGATGGCCTCCTGATAGCGAATGCAGACATTGCCCAAGTAGCCTGTCTGTTTTTCCCTTCCATGAACTTCCTTGCTATCAGGTCTTACAGTCGTTCTTGACTAGTCCATGTGCAGCTGCTGCCTTTGAGGGCTGATTCTATTGTACTCTCAGGAGGCCGAGCTCTAGTTGGTGGCAGAAGGGCTTCGTATCTGACATCTAGTATCCAGGCATCGATTAGCGACCTTTATGTTTTGACCCGTGGTTACTGAGCGGGTCACTTTGCTGTAGATTATGTAGGTCTTCAGATGTGCTTGCCTTTGTACTTGGCCTTTGGCCTTCGTTTATTTCAAATACACGAAATTTCCTTCAGGAGGTCAAAGCTTCGGCTGCAGAGTGCGTAACCTCATTGAGCCGCAATGACAAGCAACTTGTGCTAGGCTATTGCATAATGTCAGGAGTTTATACTTCACCTTCGGAGAAAACCCCATTTGATCTGGGGTGCATTGTTAAGCAGTTCGTCCTGGTAGACCTGCTGGATGCATAGTTGCACTGCAGAAATATTTCTGCTACACCTTAGTCGTCCTCCAGCAATCAATTATTGCTATGATTCGTCGGAACAAGGTTTGTTCACTTGAGCCTGTAGCCACATTGTAAACAGCTGCATGTCTGCTCCAACATGGTCATCGTGTCAGCAAGTTGTGCTGCTCAACCAGGTGCCTTGTAATGAGCATTCACTTTGACAACCCGGTGCCCAGCTTCCAGCTCCATCACCTCCGCAGCTAGGAGGTCGTTCACACTCCTGTAGTAAAGTACGACGCTATTGAGACCAGGAATTGCATGGTACAGCTCAAAGCTGAGATCAGGGTAGGCTGCCAGTGCTTTTGCAAAATATTCTCTAAGCAGACTATTCCCTTGAACCACTCCTTCCGTCACGCCCAACATCTGCACAAATCAGTTGGCAGATAAACACGTGAAGCTTCAGCATGTAGTGAGGTGCTGTGTAAGTACCAGGCTATAATCTGAATTGTCAGTCAAGGCTTGCATTTGCAGTAGGAATTGCTGTCTGCACGAGGGCTGGTCAGGCCAGCTACATGTTTGACTTTTTTATGAGACAAGACTATAGCGCAATGAAGTACACATGCATTTTGGGGCATATGTTATCCGATTCAGCTGCCATCAAAGTTACTGTAACTGAAGAACGAGCTGTACCTGCACTACGAAAGGCGAAGTGAAGACAACTGAGCTGTGGTAGTGCTCCATGATGCGGGTGAGATCATGCGAGTTCCAGGCGGCAATCCACTCTCTGGCGAAGTCATCGGCTTGGTCTTGCGAAAGGGCCATATTGTGAACCCAGCCAATCGGCAGACTGTACTTCAATATGGGCGAATGAACATCTGAAACCATGATACGAGAACTCTCATACAAGTCTCAGCCACGGCCTTGCCAATTCGGTGCATCAGGGGATGAGGTGCCATGCACATGAGCTCTCAAGGGCTCGCCTGAGTTCGATGCGGCTCCAAGGACGGACCTGCTTGAGCACTCTCGAATGCCACTCCGAAACCAGCCGTGCTAGCTGGTGCCAGCGTGTGCGACGATCTGTAACGCCATGGCGCTGCGATGCTCCCCTCTTGGTCACCCAGCCGGCGTTGGCCGCCGTTGCCGGCTCCTACGTAGAGTGCGAGTGGCAGCCGGATGCGTCTTCGTCCTCGGGGCAGCCCGGGCGCCACGACCAGCGGCAATGCAGGCGGCGTGCACGGCACAGCAGGCTGTCGTCGTTGCGGGGCGCGGCGTGTCGTGAAGGAAGGAGCGCCTGGTCAAGGAGGTCGCCGAGCAGCAGCTCTGTGGGCGTCCCTAGCCGGCCTTCTGGTGGGGCATTTCCTACGCGGCAGGCTCTCTCGTCAAGGTAGATCGCATGCGCCTCAGTATTGCTGCAGCGGTCAGTGGCGCACGCATTGCACCGCCGTGCCGGTCGCGCTTTCTCTGCAGCCTCTGGCTGTAGACAGGAAAATGGAGTGTCGAATGACGGAGTGATAGACAGGCCGTACCCGGAGACTAGTTTCTGCATGCGGCTGCTCAATGGGATGTTCAGCAGCCAGTGGCCACTTGATGTTCTTCAGCGATTTTCTGGCCCCTTTTGGCCCCAATGACAGCCATCGACCTTCACTGGAAGAGTCTTTCTGCTTCCCTAGACCTCCATGTAATGGATCCACACGATCTGGGGGACGACTACTGTGGGACGACTATGACTCTGCAATGTGGCGATCACTGGCCTCTTGGGACGGAGTCGGTGGCAGTGAAATGCCAGCCCAATAGCTGGCCACGTTTTGGCAGCCGAGAAGGCACCGGCAACATGGGCCGAGCACACAAACCCCTACTTGGTTTACCGAGCAGCTTCTGTGACAGTGAATTGGAGATGCTGACATCCTGAGGCAGGGGGAAAGTCTCCACGATCCGAATCTATTGAAGCAAGACTCTGCAGCTGCTGTTGACGTACGTGAAGCTCTTCCATTGTAAGGCAACGGCTGTGAGAGGCCAGCCCAAAAAAGACCAACAGATTACGAAGGGGCCAGAAAACCGCTAAAGCTACAGCCACTCAAGTGGCGCGCGACCTAGGCCAATGCCTGGCTTAGTGCGTGCCCAGCACGGTGACGAATGGCTAGAGCCTGGGACCGCTACAAAGTAAAGGAGAGCCGCATACTATACCAAGCAACAAGTGCCTGCGGGAGGACTAGTATGCCCTAAGCTACTGGTCCGACTACCACGGCCTGGCCTACCTGTCGACCAGGTGGGCCAGGCCATGGAGGAGGGAGGACCTCTACTGCCGTAGCCGCCATGCATCTCCTCAGTGCACGAAAAGAAGTGGTCTCCGTGGAGAGGGCCTATGCAATAAGCTCTTCTTCAAGAAAGCATAACTCAAAGGATGCAGATGTAGTCCAACTTGAGCATCTTCTCCCACTTAAACCGTCTACATGCTGTAAGACCTCCACTACTTAGTTTATGCAGCTCCCACTGTGAGCGTGATACGATTATACCAGGGCCACTACACCGGATCCCATCAGAACTCCGAAGTTAAATTCCCTTGGGCGAGAATAGTGCTGGGATGGATGACCTCCCGGGAAGTCCTCGTGTTGTATCCATTTCTTTCCTGGCTAATCTACCCCTTCATGATATACAACTTCTTAATATTAACAAAGTAATTTCTATGTGCATGCTCTGCCAATCTTTGTCAAAGTGTGCAATTAGTCTTATTTAAGATTACAGACAGACAACGGACGCAGTGACTTCATTGACAATTAAATGTCAATGACACAAAGTACAATTTGATTGCTATGGAGACGAGCAAAGCCGCATAGATAGTTATCTTCCTACGAAGCTATTCTTGATGTTGCTTATAAGAGTGAATCCAGTAAATTTGGAATGAAATCCTCCTTTAGCTCAATCAGCTCATTTTGGCTGTATCCGCTATCAGTACGTGTGAGATGGCGCCTTTGGTATGTATGTTATCAACAAATGGCTGCAATTCAAAGCTCGAGCATGTTGGACGAGCTAAGCAGCACACTTTTGGCCTCGATCAAGATCTCTGCACGCACCAATGACTACGCCGGACTTGTAGTTGCTGGAGCTAGGATTGAGCAGTGTGGCCTAGGCACACGACTTTGGTAGCCCCAATGCTTATGCTTCGACTGTAACCAAGAGTGCCTCCAAGTATCATATGACAAGAGTACAGTACAAATACGGTCTCACTGTTTAGAGTACTTACGAGAAGTTTCAGGAAAGCATTGTGATCGGCGACCTATCCCAGAATCATAAGCTAATGGCAAGGGCTCAGGTGACGTGCATGCTTTGTGCTGCAGATGCACCCCTAGACACGTACGATAAGCAGAATGCTGAACCTTTCCTCGAACCATCCGCCCCTTACAAAAAGTAGATGACCTTCTCTTCTGTCGAGCCCTGTTTTCTCACTAACCTAAATCCTGTACCCTGCACCCTTAACACTAGATGTACACAGGAGCTAACTGACCTCCTTGCTGATTGGAACACGAGATGTCATCACAGGACTGTCTAGCTTATACTGACCTTTGCCTCGTCCAAAGGTACAAGCTTCTATTCTTTTGTGCTACAGATTTAGACAGATCTGTGAAAGTGCGGCACCTTCTTGGGGGGTCTTTGGCTGGGATGCGGCCACGCCCGCTCCTAACTTTTTCAAACGCAGGACGCGCATGAAGTGCATCTGCGTCCGTGATTGTTAAAGTGGCACAATTCAACTCATGCCTGAGTCTGTTAGATTTGCTAGATCAGATTGGAGTGGCGAGAGATTCTCAAAGTGAACATGGGTTTGCTAGAAGCGTCCAGAGTGGGACAATTGGAGCTGAAGCACCGGCATGTTTTAAAAGACAATTGCATTGTAATCATTGTAATCAACTATCTGGGGCACACCACATTGCATGAATATGGGATAAGAGAGGCACGAATGAGGCTGGTAAATGCAAAGGGCCAGCCCAAAATGCTGTGCGCTTGGAGCCTCCGGACGACTTTCCTGTATACGAGTCGAAGAATGATTCCAACAGGTAGTCGATAGGAGCTTTTGCAGCATTGACAGCAAGAAGCTGCAAAGCTGCGACCAGAGCTCTACAGCGTGTTAATGTACTTTGACTGCCATGTGGTCTGGGCTTGTGAGTCTAAATTAGCAGACTCATGCCATGAACGAGGTAAGGAAAATTGGATTTCATTTGCCAAGCGGCTAGCGCAAATGCTGGGCGAGCTGGGTGTGCTACGGCAGGAGGTCGGAGACAGAGTTGGTGGCTCTCTTAATGGCAGGTGCCATGTGCTATGTTTGATGTGTCAAAACCACCGCCCAAATGAGACGGTGGTTGTGAAAGAGGCCAGCACGACATAAACGTACTTAGGTCTTGTGGGAGGTCACATCACGAAAACTCCAACCAAATTAGCATCACCCAACTAACAGGGGAAAATAAGTCCTGCTGCTTGTGCTCCTGATAGCAAGGGTTAGTGATTGGCTATCTGGCAGCTTCTTCTGGTAGCCACACTTCTAGATAGAGATGGAACGCTCTTTCCCAAAAGGAGGAGTTGAGAAGAGACGGCTGGAGAGGAATGGCGGCGCCGTCGGCCGGCGAGCGCACGAGGAGGCGCGTGTGATGTGACGGGCCGCACGGCCGAGGATTGGGGATAGTTCACGGATCGGATGACGCCCCAAGGGTGGGGCCGGATACTGAGCGGGCGCGGATTCTGTGGCGCCGGGCCGGCCGGCGGGGGGGCGAGCTGCAGGCCGGCCGGCCGGGGCGGGCGAGACGTGACAGCCCACCCCACCCCGCCCGCCATCGCTGTCCAGCCGCCAGCTCCCGCTGCGCTGGCGCGCGCTCGCCTGCCTGCCTCAACGTCCCATCCTCACGTTCCTCCTCCTCCCTCGCCATGCGCCAGCCACAGTGAGGCCGCTCGGTTCTCGCACCGTCGGCAGGCTGAGCCAGCCTTGTGGTTACCCACCACCCCATCGGCATGGCAGCCCAGGAGCCGTGACGTGCCTTCTGCTCGGTCCCGCCACCATCGCTGCAGCGAGCCGACTCGACGGCACGCTGCTGCGCCAAGGGTCCTCGCGTCGTGTGCCCACAAGCCCAGCTCGGCGGTCCTGAGGAGGCCGGCCTCGCGCTGATGTGCTCGCCGGCCGAGCTCTGCCACCGCGGCAGGCGCGAGCTCGCACGGGCCCGGGCCGCCCTGGCCGTGCCCTGCCACGCGCCGCCAGCCCTGCTACGTGCAGCGGCAGGCCAGTAGATGTCGAGGCTGCCACCATGGCGGGCAGCGCCGCAGCCCCGCCACCCGGGCGCCGAGTGGCCGGCGCCATCTTTTCCAGCAGATCAGCACGCAGGCTTCCCCTCACTGCTGCTGCTGCAGCAGCAGCAGAAGAAGGACCAGCTACAGCAGCAGCAGCAGCAGCAGCAGCAGCAGCAGCCCGGCGCAGACAGTGGCGCAGCGGCGGCGCAAGCGTTGGCCTGCAGCGGTGGGAGCAGCTTTGATTCCCAGGCGCTGTGGGCCGACCCGGGGCCCGCCGGCGACCTGCTGGCAAGCCTCTATGGCGTGCCCGGCGGCCAGGAGCCGCTCATGAGCCTCATCCTGTCGCCGCCCATGAGCCCGCTGCGCATGGCGGGCGCGCCGGCGTCGCCGCCGCCGCTGCTGGCGTCGTCCTGCCATGGCGGCAGTGCTCCCAGCATGCGGCTGTCAGTTGGAGGGCCCTCCAGCTCCAGCCACGGGCCAGCGCCGCACACGCCGCACTTGGCTCATGAGGCTCGGAGCCACCAGACGCTGCTCGATCAGGAGCAGTCATTCCACCACTCTCAGAGCGGCTCGCCACCACGCGAGAGCCCTGCATGCGCCAGCCAGTTCATGATGCTCCGCCCTGGCCACACTAAGATCACGAAGAGGCACTGGGAACGCGGTCCTGCCAACACCCTCTTGGCGCCGCTACCTGGAGATGCTCACTATCAGCTTCTTAAGCCGCAGGCCAGGATGGCCACCCCGCCTCCAATGCTGCTGGCTCCAAGTATGTCAGGGGCTTTGCCGCATGCGCAGCAGGCAGGTTTGCCAAGTGTTGATCTTGTTTGCCTGGCCAGCCTCCTTGCACACTTGCCCACCCACAGGGTCACTTCTCCGTCTCCTTTCACAGCCCTCGACGCGCAGCTCCAGGCAGGGTTGATGAGAGGTGAAGCGCATAGGGAGGAGATCATAAGCCTTCCAGCCATGCCTCCATTGACTCTTGATCACATGGAGGAGCCTGAGCCGGCCTTTGATCACCTTGGAGATGCGGAGGCTGACAACATACATCTGCAGTCAGTTGGTGGAACACTTCATGGTCAAGCACCACGGGCAGACTCTCCAGGCGGAAGAGCAGCATCTTCTCCGGTGCGAAGCTATTTGATTGCAGCACAGGAGCTCCTGAAGGAGGTGTGCAGCGCTCGATATGCAGACGGTCAAGATAGTAGCAGAAGCCCACACGGCTTGCAGAGGAAAGACAAGGGCAAGAGTAACAGGCAGGCCCACGATCAGGACAGGAGCACCCAAACACAACTGGCAGAAGTAGCCTCAGAGCTTCTGCCAGAGAGGAGAGCTGAACTGGAGAGGAGGAGGGTAAAGTTGACGGCGATGCTGAACGAGGTAAGCCCTGTCAACGACTGTGCAATACCTGGAGAGCTTGTCGGCGTCCTTCATGTACACTTGGACTACAATGAGTAGCTACAGTTGCTGCTTGTGGAGGGAATGCCCTAAGCTCCTGTACGCTAGTCAGAAGATACAGTTGCTATAGAGGAGGAGGCGCTTAGTGATTGTACTATATGACCAATGAGACAGTCCTGATGCGTGGGTGCTGAAATTCTTGCATAGGTCGATAGACGATATAGCCAGTATATATCGCAGCTGAAGGATGTGGAGTATCAGCTCAGCCTCAACTCTGGGGAGGAAACAGCCAAGGCCTACACTCAAGCTCCAATGAGAGCCATGTCACAATGCTTCAGAAGAATCAAGGATGCAATCAGGGACCAACTTCAGGTGAGCACAGTCTCTCTTGTTGTTTGCAGGTTACCAGCGCATATAAGCACTACCTAAATCATACGTGGCTAGGAGGCGAGTCTGGAAACACCGTTTGCATGTATGCCAGAACGCCTTTGCATGAATCACCACCATATCTCTCCCTCCTGCTCTGATGCTCCACGGGAATTTCTGCAGCAAGTAGGGCTTAGGGCACAGCTCAAGCGACAAGCTCCTCCTTTCAACGTTGTGAGATGGTGTGCCAGTGGTCCTTGCAATCCAATGCTGGTCCACTCTCTGAAAGCAGCATGATTTCATTCTGATAGCTTGTAAACAGGCACTTGGCAGACGCAAAAGTACTATTTCCAGGGGGAATGCCCTCCTCTCTCACATCTCTCGAGTATTTGAGGAGCTCTAGCATGTCCAGTACCCGAGCACAGAGGGGACTGCCTGATTCAGCTGTACAAAAGCTTCGCATCTGGCTCTTTGAGCATTTTCTTCACCCGTGAGCACTGTCCACATCCGGCATGAGGGCATCTGCTTTCCAATCTGGGCATCCGGGAGTGCAGTACTGTTCAGCTGAACTGCTGCTTCCTGCAACGCTTGCAAAACCCCACGTCATTGACAACAATCTCCGCGCCCTTCTTGCTACACAGATATCCAACAAACGCGGACAAAGATACACTTGCAAGGGAAACGGGATTGTCACGAGGACAGGTGAACATCATCACCAAAACTGCTACGTGGAGCTCTATGAAATGCACTCTACAAGAGGTACTTAAGTGATTCTTAAGAAGCAGCTACTGTCCTACTTGGACACGCCTATCCTGCCAATGATGACGGGCTTACGTTTCAAAAAATATCAGCTCAATGCTTACCATATGCAGAGTACTTACAACAAAGTCGATCATTTGCCTAAAAGCTCCTATCTACGCTTTTCTTGCTTAGATCTCCAACTGGTTCATCAATGCACGTGTGAGGCTTTGGAAGCCGATGGTGGAGGAGCTGTATGTGGAGGCTAGTGGAAAAGGAGGAGAGGAAGGAGCTGCACTGCGAGCGTCACTGCCAGACATTACCACGTTACTCCAATATGACGACGAAGCAAGTACTGGAGATGGGGAGTGAATGGGATCTACCAGTATGTGGTTGCTCGCGCGGCAGCTTGCGAGGCTAACCAAGGAACTTGTTGTTGACAGGCTCAACATCTCAAGTTGTACAAATGACGAAGCATGCTATTTATTGACGCGACATATAATTTTGGTAGTCCCTGTCAAGTCAACATCTCAGTAGTATTCGTTTGCTTAAATGACTTATCGTGAAGGCTGCACAAGTCAAAGATTTGAACCAGAACCAGGTTGCACAGGGAATGTGGATACAAAGTAGGCACTATTTACTGTTGATTGTAAATGTAAACCTTACACAGACCCAGCACATCGGTGGGCACGCCATGACCAAAGTAACTCGCGACAGACTATCAGCTTATGCAACATTAACAAAGAGCTCTAAGGCCACTCATTGTGTCGCGAGTTACAATGAGCTTGGTCTGCTGCTTGTAACAACACAAGCGAGCTAAGAATGTGGCCCAGTATCAATGACCGTACTGATTGAGTGATCCTTGCTAGCCCTCCGCACTGAGAAGCTCTATGCTTCAAGCTGCAACCCAACTTGTGGCATAACATGTATGTCCACATTCATAAATACCACGCCTCACCCATGTCCTTTGCACGCTTATGCTTAGCTAGCCTTCTCAGTAGTCGGTATGCCCATGCACAGGGCTTCGCTTGTGTTTCCCCAGTCTTTGCAGCGGGTTATGCCTGAACAGTGTACTGGCATGGCCTCCCTCTCACCTTCATGCGCACCACGGCTCTTGTCTTCATTGTGTAGCTGCTGGGAAAGTAGCTCTTCCAAAGGGGGCAAGAGCTGTTTTGGAAAGGTAGACCAGAAAGAAGAGCTCTTCCAATTTACGGCATTGGCTGTGACAGGCCAGCCCAAAGGAGTGTACAAGTTCCAGAAATGAAGGACAAGGTCCAAAGAGAGAAGGCGCGCGGTGCGCATGGAAATGAAAGGGATGCCAATTCAAGCCTTAAAGTATTCTTGGTGATGGGGCAATGAGCTGGCTGAGAGAAAACTAAAATCCTCGACTGAGCACAACATGGCCGATCCAGTGGGAGCAGTGGACTTTCACTTATGGCGGTTACTGAGAGTCTCGTTGCTGCTGTCTTAGTCCTTAGCACTCCGGCTTCTTCAGACCTTGTCCATTCCTTTGGGCTGGCCTCTCCCAGCCACCAGTCAATCTGGCCGCGCTTGTTTATGGCGGCCGTTGGCCAGGTGCGTCGTAGACATGAAGTCGTGAGGAGTCCCAGTTCGTCGTCGAGGCCCCACGTTCGCCCTTCAATCTGGGCGATGGTTCACCGACGTAGGATACATTCATCCACAAGGCGTCTGTGGCTAATGACATGGAGGAGTGAGACGTCCACGGGACGGCCTGCAGACGGGCGGCCACGCCCGAGCGACCGACTGGCTTTCAGCCGCTTATCGACTGAGGGCCAGACTGGTCGGTCGGTCGCGGCCGAAGGATACGTGTCGCGCATTATATGGACTGGTGGAGTCAATATGCGGCCAATTAGCGGTCAAATCGAGGCCAATGCGTGACCGACCGGCCAAGTGAAATTTGGCCCTGACTAACAGCAGCCTCATCTGATTCTGACGGAGTCACGGCCAGGCCCGCAATTGCGGCAGTTCCGCCGCCGCCGCCGCCGCCGCCGCCGCCGCCGCCGCCGCCGCAGCGGCCTCGTCCCTCAGCTCTCGAGGCAGGANGCGCGGCGGCGGCGACGTCGGCGGCGGCGGAGGCCCCCGCGGCTTCTCGGGCGGCGCCGAGGGCCTCCTGCTGGACGACACGGCCGAGTCCTTCCGAGAGAGCGTCGCGCAGTTCGCGCAGGACGTCGTGGCGCCGCACGCGGCGCGCATCGACGCCGGCAACGCCTTCCCGCCGGACGTCGACCTCTGGCGGCTCATGGGCGACTTTCACCTCCACGGCGTCACCGCGCCCGAGGAGTACGGCGGCATGGGCCTGGGCTACCTCTACCACTGCATAGGTGAGCCCTTGAATTGTTCCAAGTTGAGCAAATAGCTCCAGAACTTGCTCCATAATTTGCTCCAAATTGGTAGAGCTACTGGAGCATTATAAGAATTTGGTACTGAGCTCCTTGTGCACAAGGCGCCTGATGCGCTATAGCAGTGCTGGACTAATATCTCCAATTTCTGAGCCTCATACTCTACAGGCTTCTGTTTGCCTTGCTAGACCCCCTTGCCTTTGCTGAAGTCTGCTCTTAGGCCTGTAAAGGCGCCTTTCACAGGATCATCCACAGACAACTTACCACTAACTTACCACCAATGTGCAGCTATGGAAGAGCTGAGCCGCGCCTCAGGGTCCGTGGCCCTCTCCTACGGGGCTCACTCAAACCTCTGCATCAACCAGCTGGTAAGGCCGTCTCCAATCCGCCTGACTGAGGTGGCCAGGCATCTAAGCAGCTCCGTGAAGCCTGACGAGAGGGCTGAGCCATGTACCAGCGTGCTGGCGTGCCGGGAAGGTGAGACATGGGACGCCCGAGCAGAAAGAGAAGTACCTGCCGAAGCTCATTACGGGCGAGCACATCGGGGCTCTGGCAATGAGCGAACCTGGGTCAGGCTCCGACGTCGTAAGCATGCGCTGTAAGGCGGTCAAGGTGGATGGCGGTTATGTTCTCAACGGCAACAAGATGTGGTGCACAAATGGGCCGAGGGCCAGCACTCTGGTGTGTCTTGCGCTGCCTAGCCTCCCTCGTACAACACGAAGTGATCAGGGTTTAGGGCTTAACTCTTTATGATTTAACTTAGCATGCATTGGATGCTATTTGCCGACATTGTTGAGTATTGGTGTATGGCACACAGCCTGCCCGTCATGTGCACTTATGGCCACAGATCCTAAAATTGAACAGGTTGTGTACACCAAAACAGACCTGCAAGCAGGCCCCAAGGGTATCACTACCTTCATCATCAACAAGGGCATGGAGGGCTTCAGCACCGCCCAGAAGCTTGACAAGCTGGGCATGAGGGGCAGCGACACTTGCGAGCTGGTCTTTGAAGAATGCTTTGTCCCGGATGCTAATGTGCTTGGTCAAGAAGGAAAAGGTGGGCCTTTGTAAAAGTCTGCGTCTTCTCGTGTGCTTGTGAACCCTCCCCAACATCACAACCGGAGCTAGGCAGACCTCTATGCTGATCAGTAGACAGGCTACTGATTTGCAACAGCTGCTGCTGAGATTCAATTGCACGTTCCGTGCAGGCGTGTATGTCATGATGTCTGGGTTGGACTTGGAGAGGCTAGTCCTTGCTGGGGGTCCGCTGGGTCTCATGCAGGCAGCACTTGATGTGGTCCTCCCTTACGTGCGAGAACGACAACAATTTGGGAAGCCGATTGGGGAGTTCCAACTCATGCAGGTCTGTTATCCCTTCAGTGCTCAGATTTTCTTCTATTCTTTTCGTGCCAGTCTAAGATTCATTTTGTCATTTACTGCAAATTGGTGAAGCAGGCTCTGACCTCATTCTGCACCTTGCCTTTTCAGGGGAAGCTTGCAGACATGTATACCACACTGCAGGCTTCAAGGTACGTGTGCCTCCTCTCTGAATCATTTTTCATGCTGGCTGCTTTCCTGCCTAGGGTGTCTCCATGTACGATTGGGGAATTGTGAGGTAGATACAAAACCAAGTGCACCTGTGTGAATCCTTGTATTTCATCTGTAGATCAAGTACAACAATATAGCTCCTTGGGGCTGACATTGCAATTCTCCTATCTGTGCCCTTAGGTCCTTTGTATACAGTGTTGCTAGGGCCTGTGATGCTGGCCGAGTAGATCGCAAGGTAATGTGCCTATGCTGTGAACACACTCTTGCCTTACTTTATGAATATTAGTCAGCAGACTCGTTGACTTCAGCCTTGTGGAGTGGAGCCTTTGCATACATACGGGGTCTGGACGGTCTTTCTGGAAGCTGATGGACGAGCTTCTGACAGCTGCACTTATACACAGTCCGGACTCCTATTCTTCTGCAGGATTGTGCTTCCGTCATTCTCTTCTCAGCTGAAAATGCAACCCAAGTTGCCCTACAGGTACATATTTCTTGGCTCCCACTGTAAAAAAGTGCTCCCCCAGTGAATAGATGAATGAGCAAGTTGCGGACTGAATAAGTGCCAATCTATGCAATCAGTGGGTCCCTGAGAAGGTAGGCTTTATCTTGCTCCTCTTATGACAGGCTATACAGTGCCTTGGAGGGAATGGATATATCAATGAGTATCCAACTGGACGACTACTTAGGGATGCCAAGCTCTATGAGATAGGAGCTGGCACAAGCGAGATACGAAGAATGCTCATTGGCAGAGAGCTCTTCAAAGAGGGCTGATTATGTTCTTGTGAGCCTGCTACTGTTTGTTTCATTGTGCCTGCCCACTTATTAAGCTTTGTCATGGTCGCATAAGACTACAGACATTTGATCTCTTGTCTTGGTTTAGTGGTCTTTGTGACCTGATTGACGCTGCTACCCTCTTCTATCCCGACTCCTCACTTGTTTACATCCTTCGAAGAAGGTGTACGGTTGTAAAGAGAGAAGCACCTCTAGAAGGATGGCTAGTCAGCCCCACGAGCTCAGGAGCCCACGCGCAGTAGTCTTGTGCAGTCGTCGGGCCGGGCTTGCTTGCCCCGTAAAGCTGACTCCTTCCACCTTCTGAGCTAGCCCGTAAGAACCATCGCCCTCTTGTAAAGGGGGCTCGTCGTCCCATTGAGCTGGCCTTGAGCTGGCCTTCCATCCCCTTCTTTTCTTCCGTTGAGCTGGCCTACCACAGCCAATGCCCTTGATTGGACAAGAGCTACCGCCCTTCTGAAAGGGAAGACTCGTTATCATCTACTTTAGCCGTAGGGAAACCTCGTTCATTATCTACTTTAGCCTTGACGTCGAGGTGGTACGGGAGCAGGTGCAGGCAGCAGAGCGAGGCTGTCAGCGGCGGCCCGTGTTGGCCTTAGGCGAGAAATCGCTAAGGATAGAAGTCTTGGCTAACTTCGAGTTAGCTAACTAGCTCTAGGCGGTGACAACCGCAGAGTAGTTTCCTCCAGCGGTGATAGCCGCGGAGAGGCTTCTGATTCACCCTCTCTCCCCCTGGGTCCCAGTGGCTTGACCTATTGGCTCGGCTTGCGCGGCGGGCTGTGTCCGGCAGACGCGGCGAGCCAGCCGACTTCAACGCCGCGGGCTCGTGGGCTCAGGTATATCGGATGCGCCTCTCTGTATCCCTGCAGCGGTCCATGGCGCACGCTCTGCATCTGCGAGCTGGCCGTGCTCTCGCTGCGGGCTCTGGCTTTCGTCAGGGTGATAGCTTCCCGGCAGCTAGTCTGTCGGATCTGAGGCTCCTCACTCGTACTTATTGAGTGATCCATCCTCCCCCTGTTTTACCATTGCATCCTCAGGCCCCTTTGTAGCTGCTCACCGCTCTTAGGCCCCTCTGAACCTTTGTGAATTCTTTTTGGGCTGGCTTTTCGCAGCCCTTGCCCCCATGGGAGTGCCACTTCTCTCTCTCCAGAATCAGATAGGGGCGGCAAGTGGTTCCACGAAGGCGGTAACCACCTGCATCACCTGCTTGGTGGGGCGGCGTCTAACCGCGTTCACCGCCACAAGCAGCTCTGTCAGACACTTGGGGCGGCGCCCTCCCGGGTTGCCCGACGCCCATATAACCAAGCTCACAGCGCAGAACTCCTGCGCGGGCTCTCATTTCTGAATACTGGCCCAAGCCCTGCCTCTCTGCCCGCTCAACGCTCCATCTCCCCTCACCTCACGGGGGCTTCTGCCCAGCCGCTGGCACGCCGTTTCGACCTTCGACAATCTTCCGCTGCCGACGGTAGCCCGCAATGGCCGCCGTCAACCATTGTGGCCATTCTGGCCTTCAGCCCGTGCGTCTGACGCGGCACTCCGGGGTTGCTGACGGGGCGCCGATGCCCTGCGATAAGCTCTTCAATCGTGGTTTCTCTGCTAGACCTCATAAACTGACATGTGGCTTACTTATCAAGGACAGAAGCTGCGGTCTGCATTGGCGGAGAAGCGGCAACCGGGTCTCCTCCAGACGTACCCGTGACGTTGGCGTCGTTGCCATCCAGTCGCTCGCGGCCATCACACAATCCGACGAGGGCGCAGAACAAGCAGCTGCGAGGAAGACGAGACTCACATAGATATCGGTCAGGCTTCATCCGCTCCTGGCCTCCGGGGCTCCGCCTACTGCGCCTCCGCAGCCGCCGCGCGCCGCGCCGCGCGCCGCGGGCGCTCGGCGACGCAGGCGAACGCCGGAGGGCGTCCCGGCGACGAAGCCAGGACCTGTGTGTGTCGTCTGGTGGTGAATTGGCAGCTCGCAGATGAGGAGAATGCAGCGAACGGCACGGGAGATAGCCGACGATGAGCTGCGGGCCGGCGTCGACGTGGCCTGGGAGATGTCACGGCCGTGCGCATAATTGCGACGCCGACTTGTAGAATCGTCTAGTTGAGCTGCCTTGTCGATATGCTGGCCTGCCGCGGCCGCTGGGACGTGATCGGACGCCACTGCAGGCGTTTTCGGTCAGCCAGCTCTTGTCTGGGAGCTCAGGCGCATGACCGGCGACCTGCTTCGGCACGACAGGAATGCAGGCGGCCGCAATTCGCGCCATTGCGCTCAAGCAGATGGCTATCGGACACCAGCTTGCAGCAGCCTACTCTGCAAGTCAGGGCGTCTGCGATCACCATTGACAGGGTGCTTGTAGCAAACAGGGGAGAGATAGCCTGCAGAATCATGAGGACACTCAGGAGGCTCGGGGTCGAGTCAGTGGCCGTATACGGTGACGAAGATAGAAACGCTCTGCATGTCAAGAATGCGGACCTTGCTTTGGATCTTGGTAAACGCTTCCGGTATCTTCAGATTGATGCCATTGTCAATGCGGCCTTGAGAGCCAACGCAAAGGTGCGAAGACCTTACATTGTGGTCCAGCAACTGACCTTCTTGAGCAGTTGCAGCAACTCTTCACTAGCAATTGACCTGTTTCAGGTCAATGCATTGTTGAGTCGTCGCAATCAGGTATGCATCCTAAATTAAGCACTGCCATGGCTCATGCCTCTTGCAGGCCATCCACCCCGGATATGGATTTTTGTCCGAGAACCACAAATTTGCTGAGATGTGCCAGAGCCAAGGAATTGAGTTCATTGGCCCACCACCCTCTGCAATCCTATCTATGGGTGACAAGAGGTTTGTCAGGCCCTCTCCTCCAGCAGAAAGTATTCCTGCATCATTGTCTTATCTGTGGATCTTCGGTTGTTCCTTGCTTTAAGTTCACGTACTTGCTGTGCATCCCTGCGCTCTGTGTCCATTACACAATGGTGGCCCCATTAACCTCATATTGTCTTGGCGCACTCAGCAAAGCCAAGGAGATCATGACCAGTGCCGAGGTGCCAGTAGTGCCAGGTTACCATGGCAAGGAGCAAGATGCTACTTTCCTACAAGCAGAGGCTGACAGGATAGGTTATCCTGTCCTCATCAAGGCTACTCAAGGTGGAGGCGGTAAGGTAATCTACCTCTCTGTGAGGTCCTGCATTGTTGGAAAGGCTATATGGCCTCTACATATGGTGCCACTGTTGCACCAGCTTAGTTGCAAAAATTGGACATGCAAATTGCTCTGACAATCTCTCGAGCAAATTGCTTATGTCTACCCTGAGTGGTGCTTAAATGCCACTTCTTTTAGTAGCAGACTGCTATTCTTGTTGGAGCTGGCGCTTCTGCAAGGCTTCAAAGTTTTGCCTCTGGGGTTAGAGATATATGTGGGTAGTGTATACTTGCTGATGGGGGCCATGCATTATGAAACAACAGGGTATGAGGATAGTGGAGAGGCCGGACGATTTTCCAGCAAAGCTTGAGGAGGCAAGACGGGAGGTGGCTCTGTCTGTGGAGGACACTACAGTGCTTGTGGAGAAATACATTGCCAAAGCTCGACATGTCGAAGTGCAGGTGAGTGACACATTTATTTGGTGGCACAGGAGGCAAGAGGCTCCACTATCTGCATTTGTCCAGTAGTCCTACTTTCACGCAATTGCGAGATAGTCGTCAAGAACTAATCAGAAAGTCACTCATATCAGGCTCCCTGGCACGTGCTTTCATTATTGCTGTACCATCACTAGGACTTCAGCATCCAATGGTTTTCTGTAGCTCTGACTCGTCTATATGTTGAGGTACTTCTGCATATGGTGCTTCTTGAACAGGTGGTTGCTGACAAGCACCATAATGTCCTGCACCTCTTTGAGCGCGATTGCAGTGTGCAGCGTCGCCACCAGAAGATCATTGAGGAGGCTCCTGCGGTAAGCGTGGAATACAGAAGATTGGTCCTAAGCTGTGTATTTGTGCCTTGTGCTAATTTCATCGGGTTTACACGTCATATGAGCCACCTAGTGAGCTATGGTATGCTCAGGAAAGTCTTTTAAGAGTCTTGTACAAAGCGTAGAAAGTAGCTGCTTGCCATGCAATTGATGAGAAGTCTTTAAGCACAGATGACCATGCATGACATGCTGCCCACACTGACTCTGTCGTATTTCCTGTCAATGGATGCAGCCACTTCTCTCGGAAACATTCCGCAAAAGCATCTGCCAGGCTGCTGTTAGTGCTGCAAAGGTATTGATTGAAGGTTACAATGACCTGATCACATCCCTGGAAGCAAAGCAGGAGCTTGAGAATCAGTGACTGTAAGGTAAGCACTTCCTTGCAGGCAGTTGGGTATGAAAGTGCTGGCACAGTGGAATTCATAGTGGACACTGGCTCCAAGGACTTCTACTTCATGGAGATGAACACGCGCCTCCAGGTAGCTCAGCCAAGACAAGTCAGCAGTTGTCAGAAGCTAATTGACTACCAATCTCAGATCAAAACACTGTTAGGTTGTACAGTTTCTCGGTTGACCACAAGCACTCAAGAACTTACAGTATTGATTCCTCATTGAACTGCCTTGTGGTTGAGCTTCCTTGTAAGCTTACTGTGTAAGACTAGCTGCAAGCTCTTGGCACGTGGGCTATCTTGTCAGGTGGAGCATCCCATCACAGAGTTGGTGACAGGCGTTGACATAGTAGAGTGGCAACTTCTAGTTGCAAGAGGGCTGGCTTTACCTCTCCGCCAAGACCAAATTCAAAGCAAAGGTGAGACAGAAAGCTGACGGTTGCTGTGCTTGCTGCATCTTTAAGAGAGGAGTCCGTCTATCTCAGCAATCTAACATGAAGTGGGCCTCCTCTCTCAGGCCATGCTTTTGAAGCCCGAGTGTGTGCTGAGAATGTCTCACTTGGCTTCTTACCTTCACCTGGAATCATTCACATGTGCCAACAGCCTCCTACATCTTCAACAGGTATTATCAAAGCTTGTCAAATGTATATAGTTGAGATATGACTGGCCTGGATTTCTGCTGAGCCAGGTGGCAATAGTAAAGTGATCTCAGGCAGACAAGGTACCAGTCACCTGCAGTCCTTCTCACAGATACGTTGTCCACATTGCAGTAAGAGTGGACTCTGGGGTCGAAGAGGGGGGTCATGTATCTGGAGTCTTTGACCCCATGATTGCAAAGGTTGCTGTTTGGGACGTAGACAGACAAGCTGCCTTAAATAAGCTCCACCGCAGCCTGCAAGACTATAAGGTACTGTTTAACAGGTGCTTGTTCTGCTGAGCATGATTTTTTCACGTGATTTGCTTTCGTCTTGGTACCAGCTGTAGTGCAGAACCTCGTCCCTCTTGCTCTGCTGTCTTGCAGAGCAAGATAGCAGTGGTACTTGAAGTCTGATGTGTCTGACGCGCTAATGATCATGCACCGTGGAGCTTAGATTGACTGATCTTACGTGAAGGACTTAAAAAGCTGGCCACGTATACATACATTTGACATCCACTGAAAATCTCATATTATGCAGATTGCTGGAGTCTCCACCAATTTGGCTTTCTTGCAAAGGCTGGCAGAGCACCCAGCTTTTGTTTCTGCGGATGTTGACACGCATTTTCTACAGCGATATCCTGATGTTCTTCAAGACACAGGCAATGCACTTGACAAGAGGCTCTCAAGGCTTTTAAGCAGAGGGAAGTCTCCAGGAAGTGGAAAGGACATGCAAGATGCTGCAGTAGAGAGCCATGACTCATCTGGTGCTTTAGTGGCAGCAGTTACAGCAGCAGCTATGTGCATCATAGAACGACAGAATACAGAACAGCATTTACACAGTAAGTCCGCTCCTTGTCTACACCTTTACTAGCACAAGATCAACAACATAAGCTCATGTTGCTCCACTTAGGCTGCTGCTTTCATCACAAGGGCTTGAAAGTGGACAGAGATTGCTGCACTTGGGGCACTGTGCCACTTCGCTCTGGCCTGCATAAATATCTAACATGTTGTTGACTCCATTCGTAGGAGTGCACCCAATCTGGAGCAATGGAATGGGATTCAGGGTTAATCATCCCCATAGCCAGTCAGTGCAACTGAGCAAGCCATCTCCTGATGGAACATTGCAAGACATCAACGTCCTTGTGACGTACTTGAAAGATGGTACCCTGATTGTCAAGGTCAGCACCACTGGTGAAAAGTTGATGTCATCTCTTGTCCTCATGACTATCTTGAAAAGCTTGACAGGTATATCAGCTGTTGTTGACCATGTCAAGGCAACCAAGCTTGTACATCATGTAGCACTTCAAGGTAGCCAGGTAAATGTATGATCAGATTAGTGACCTTGTTGAAGTAGGCAATACTGGGCGAGGCAGGTTGACAACGAGCCAGCTGTGCACCTGCAAGCGAGAAGCTTGGATGAGAAGGGGAAATTTCTCATTACAGTGGACGGTTGCTCTTTCAGAGCCACCTTTGTGCAATACGTCAAGGTCAGACATTTGACACTCCTGCTAAAATATGTCAGTTGTTATTATACAGCAATTGGATATTTTCTATGACATATATATATGACATATATCATGGGTTGCTGACTTTCATTAGCACTGATCAGTAGAATATTGATTCCTTAGCTATTTAGCAGCTCAGTCAGGCTGGAAGTTGCAATGTCCACAGGGAGGTAATTTGCACCTGGAGATCTTTTCTGGGGGAAGCAACACTCACTTCACTGTCCAGAGTCCCACTGAGTACTTGGATGCCAGCATTTTCCTGGAGAAGCAAGGCGATGGAGGTGGACCCACGCAGTTGCAGGGGAGAGTGTCGTCAGGAAGCAAGGGAGTAGTTGTTAGTCCCATGGCTGGCAGGGTTGTGAAAGTGTCAGCCCATTCTGGGCAAACTGTGGAGAAGGGCATGAACGTGATTGTCCTTGAGGCCATGAAGATGGAAGTTAGTACCTCAGCTGCCCTCCCAATAACATGTCTTCCCTACGACAACTCCATGACTTGTTCACTTTCCTCACTGCTTCTACTGCTGCTTGCTTTTTCTGACTGTAGCAGAGCTTGATGTGCGACCAATAGACTTTGGCTCCTCATCTCTGATGCTCAAGCACTCCTTGATGAGGCATGTCCCACTTATACTGTGAGCAGCACACTGTCAAGGCGCCACTGTCTGGTGTAGTGGATGGCCTGTCTGTCTCCGTTGGCGAGCAAGTGCAGGATGGCACTGTCCTCTTCACAATTAAGGTACTCATTTGTTGCACTTGGGGGTCATTCTGACGCTTAACCTCCCTGAGCTTGGTGGGCATCAAGACATGAGCCTCATGATATGTCTAGCAAGTGGCAAGAGCCAGGTACATGTCGAAAAGGTGTGCTTAGGTGCATTGTGAGGCTGCATATGACAGTGATACAAGGAGGTTATCTGACTGGGTCATTTGGGTACTTGAATCTCTTTGTACCTGCAGGAGGCATCATGACTTGGACTTTGACGTAGTCTGCATAGCTTGCGCTGACGCGGGCTGAGACCCAATCCAATTGTTCGGCAAGAAGTTGATGGCGAGTGGCACTCCTCTTGACAAGGGCCGAGATAAGCAATCTCACAGGCTTGACATCCTTGGACGAGCGCAACTAGCAAACTCGATTGCTCGCCCCTTGGACAATGCTCGTGGCTCCGTTGATGTCTTGGTTTTGATGTGGTGCACCAGGTAAGTGGCACAGCAGTTATGTAGTGCAATCATCGCAGTCAGAGAGTGTATATACTTTGAATTTGCAGGAAGCACATCCTGCCACATATAGGCTAGTCCAACTACTCAGTCAGGCTGCGATTGCAGCTCCTGTGCGGCCCCAGCGCAAGGATGCGAAAATTCTTTCTTGACTATACGAGTAACCTCTGACGTCTGCAATTGATACACAAATATGAGTACGTCTGCGGCACAGAATAAGCACCCTGCAGGGAGCATTGGCACTTGAACAGCTGAGCTTGGGCTATACTAGTGCATGCCAGTCAAGCAGCCAACCGCAAGTCTCTGACTCGCATAGGGCTTATGTCTCCGTCTGAGTCGCGTTTAACATTCTGGACGAACGCGTGGACTAAGCGATGGACAAGGGCTATTTGGGCAAGGGGACAACCGCCAAGCTTGGCATATCTGAATGAAAGAGGAGATGCAGGTCCAGGGTTCTGCTAAAGCTTGAACTTTGGCTTAGTCAGCATCAGAAAAGGAAGCTTTTGATGCTGACTAAGGGTTCCTTCTTCTGGATAATGATGTAGAGTGTTCTTCGTGTCGAAGGTGATATGCATAGCAATCGCGCTGACCTTTGAATTCAGAGCCCATGATGATATCCGCTTACAACGTCAGTCATCCGCTCCGAAGCATCTCAATGGTTGGACATGGTGCATGTCCGACGTTCTCAAGTGACTGCCGAGCCCTTACTCTGTGCTCGTCCCACCCATACAGTCCTTTGAAGAAGAGGAAGAAACACACTTCCAGAAGATGGCTGGGAAAGGCCAGCCCAGAAGAAGTGGCACTCCCAGTGGGGGCAAGGGCCCAGAAGAAAGAATGAATACAGTTCGAGTGGGCCAGGGAAAGCGCTAAAGGAAACACAAGGGAAAGCACACAGGGACTCAAGTAGCTACAAAACACTCAGTAACCCCTGCTAAGCAGCCGCAGGTCGGAGAAATTGGTCGCCTGGTTAGCGGGTCCCCTGGCCTATGTGCTTGCCTTTGTCCTTGGCCATATTGGCCTTCGATTGTATGAAATACGACATTCCCCTGGCTGAAGAGAGCTCTTTCTTGGCCGACGGTCTTCACGCTCGTCGCGTCGACCTGGTGGCCACCCCACAGGCCGGCGGGCCACGTCTGCTTCTGGACGTGGTGACTACCGACGCATTCGACCGCTTTCACCCAGCCCAGTCTGCCACCAAGGCTGGGTATGCGGTCGCCTGCGCCGCTCGGGCAAAAGAGATCAAGCACGCCGACCATCCGCCGGAAGACGAGTTCTTCCCGTTGGCAATTGACATGCATGGGGCACTGGGCGCTCGGTGGCTTGAGCTACTTAACCAGCTCGCCCGCCACGCAATCGCCCGTCGCTTCCAGGGTGAGCCGGTAGACTTTCCTGCAGCCGGGTCGCTGGCGCAAGTGTATCGCATGCGCTTGGCCGTCTCGCTGCAGAGGTCCATGGCCCGTGCGCTGCACCGTCGTGCCGGAAGAGCCCTAGCTGCTGCCTCTGGCTCTGTCCAGGGGACCCACTTCCAGGACCCTAGCATCTCTGATCTGCGGCTGCGCAGCAGGAATTACTGAGTCATTCGTAGCTGCTTTGTTTCTTCTTGTGCTTGTGTTTCTTAGCGCTCCCTTCTCGTACTTTGTCCATTCTTTTTTGGGCTGGCTGTTCCAGCCCCTATCCTTCGGCTTTGGACATTGTCCATTCTTTTTGGGCTGGCTTTGCCAGCCCCTCTTTCTCTATGGGCGAGCCTTCTTCTTCTTATGCTCAATGGGAGAGCTCTTTCTTTCTCCTGACTCGTAACTACTGAGTGATCCATCCTCCCCCTGATCTGAGCCCAGCATCTCTGATCTGCGGCTGCTTAGCAGGGGTTACTGAGTGTCTCGTAGCAGCTTTGGTTCTGTTACTTAGCGCTTCCCCTGGCCCCCTTCTCGTACTCTGTTCATTCTTTTTCGGGCTGGTTGTTCCAGCCCCTATTCTCAATGGGCGAGCACTTTCTTCTTCTTATGCTCAATGAAAAAGCTCTTTCTTTCTCCTGACTCGTAACTACTGAGTGATCCATCCTCCCCCTGATCTGACATAGCCTCTTCCGACCCCTTTGTAGCTGCTACACGCTTGTAGGCCCCTCCGAACCTTTGTCAATTTCTTTTTGGCTGGCTTTTCGCAGCCCTTGCTTTCTTTGTTTCTGTTACTTAGCGCTTCCCCTGGCCCCCTTCTTGTACTCTGTTCATTCTCTTTCGGGCTGGTTGTTCAGCCCCTATTCTCAATGGGCGAGCACTTTCTTCTTGCCCCCATTGGGAGTGCCACTTCTTCTTCGGCTCCTCTTTTCTTTGGCTTGGGATGTTGTCCATTCTTTTTGGGCTGGCTTTGCCAGCCACTCTTCTCTATGGGCGAGCACATTCTTCTTCTTTCTCCTGAGATAAGATGGTCACCAAGGTTGTGCAAGTTGTTGACTTTGCTGAAACTTTGGAAGCTTCACTCTCTCACTTGCCTCGCAACAGCCTCGCCTCTTCGCCGCTGCCACAACACCGGACACGCTGCGCCGCCACCAGCTCTGATCCCCTCGGGAAGCCGCGGACATCAAGGTACAGCAGCAAGCAGTGGCGGCTGCGCCGCATGTCATGCCGGCGTGGGCTCACGTCTGGGTGACGGGCGGCACGCTCGCCGGCGGCCTCCTCGGCTTCTACATCGCGCACCGCGTGGAGCAGCGGCACAAGGTGGGCCGCCGCGCCCCATCTACGTGCTGCCCATGTCCAGAAGCTGAGCGAGGCCGCCGGCGTCCGAGGTTGCGACGTCCTTCACGAGTACGCGGAGCCAGGCCAGTCGAGCCAAGACATGGGCATCGGCAGCGAGCACTGATCTGGCGGCGGCGGCGGCGGGGGTTGTTGGGTTGTTTGTATTGGTGTCGCAGGCCGCCATGCGGGAGAAGCTGCGCACGATGGTCCTTGAAGGCGATGAGCGCGGCGTTGCTTTCGGGGCTCCTCACGCCGCCGCAAACGCCGCCGAGCCCTCTGTGGGCATGGGAGACGAGCAGCAGGGAGCTGCATAGCTGTTGTCCATCTGGCTACGGGTTTAGGGTTAGGGTGTAAGGTACACTACGGCGGCGGCGGCGGCGGCTGCTGCTGCTGCGGCGGCGGCGGCGGCGGCGGCAGCCGAGCCATGCTGCTGGAGTACCACGACCTCGCGCGGCTGAGGACCAAGAAGGTGGGCGCTCACCACAAGCGCCGCCACCGCCGTCTGGCCGCCGCATACAGTGTCGCACGAGCCCATCTGGCGCCAGCGCCGTCCTTGTGGGCAAGCTCTGACGGCCGGGAGCTGCGGCAGATAGTTTTTGAGGAGTCCTACTACGCGCGCGACTCGGGCACGCTGGAGCAGCTCAAGGAGCTCAGCGCGCGCCGGAAGCTCATCGAGGAGGCCGTCAACGGCTCGTCCAACCTCAGCGAAGCCATCGCGCGCGAGATGCATGGCGGCACCACCTCGAAGATCCTTCAGGCAAGCCCCCAAGCCACATAGCACATTTCCGCTCGCAGGTTACTGAGACTTCACGACCCAAAGAGGTTCTGTTTTCGGGTAGACTTCGTGACAAGCACTGTTCTGGTGGACTTAATGAATGTCATATATCAACAGGTCTGTTGATGTTACCACAACATACTTGCATGTCCATGAGGCTTGTGGGCGTCACAGGCAGCGACATTGACCTCCCAATCATGGCTTTGTAATGCCAGTGTCAATCCAGCAGGAGTCGGAAGCCCTGTCAATGAACTGTTGCTGTTGAGAACTTAGTCTCGTGGTGGTAGGGTTAGAATTGAGGGTGGGCAGCCATGACCGAGCACGCCTGGTGGTCGGTGTGGCGGCCAGTGCAGGACCTGCAGAAGGTGGAGAGCTACTTGCCCCTCCTGCAGAACCTGCTGCTGCGCGTCGTGCCGGCAGCAGCCACCAGCCCGCCCCTCATGCAGTGGACGGCGGACCTGAAGATCCGCTGGTCCAGCCAGGTGTCCGCGCCAAGCAAGGCCGCCAGCCTCGCTGGACCGCGGCTGATCCGCTTTGATGACCTGCGCTTTGAGTATGCCATGACGCTCGCCCTCTATGGCGCGCTGCTGCGCGAGCGTGCCATGGAGGTTGCTGCCTCAGGTGCGTCTGGTGGCTGGCAAGTCTCATTAGATGACTGCAGTAGAGGCCATGCATTCAGAGTCCCCTACTCTTTTGTTGGTGCTTGGCACATGTCACAATCTCTCTGACGCCATTGTTGGTGTTTGACATGGTGCCATGACTGCTGCCAGACGTGGTGCAAGCCGCGGCACTCTTCCGGCAGGCCGCAGGAGTATACCACTATGCTGCTACAGAGGTGGCGCCACCGCTGCTGCCGGTGCTCCCGCGGGAGCGGCCTGCTGAGTGTGTGCCTGTGGCGGCCCAGGCACTGAGCCTGGCTTGCCTCGCTGAAGCTCAGGTTGGTGATGCAGGTTAAGTGACAGTATCTTGGGTTTGTGGTTCGTTGTAAACAACTGGAGGATTGAGGTTTTAACGAGTAATTATGCTTAATTGATTTCTATAATGTAGGCACTCGCAACACGGCGTGCCGAAGAAAAGGGCTCATCACATGCACTATTGGCGAAGTTGCACTATGGTGCCAGTGAGCTATTTGGAAAGGCGGCCGACCTGCTGCGGGCCAGCGAGCGACAAACCGGCGACCTCTCTGACAAGCTCAAGGTGGGGACCCACAGACGAGCTCTCTGCATTCTGTCGGCGGCGCTCGCAAGTGCCTCGTGCGCGACCTGACAAGGACGCTCTGCCGCTGCAGAGGTACTTGAACGTCAGCCGCGCCTTGCACGAGGCGCGGAGCCGGCGGCACATCGCCGAGGAGTGCCGGCAGGGCGAGCACGCCGGCGCTGCTGTCGTGGTACTGAAGGCTGCCGCAGCAGCGCTGCAGCTCGTCAGGATGCCAGGCAAGCGCCCCCTCCAGAACCCCAAACCCCCTTCTGCTGCCCC
>WELB01000289.1:107669-133632 GCA_009602725.1 Spirogloea muscicola | reverse complement strand
GAAGGGGGAGGAGGGAGAGAGAGCAGGGCGAACGAGTGGGGAGGGAGGGAGGGAGGGAGGGAGGGAGAGAGAGAGGCCGGGGTGGGGAGGGTGAGGAGAGGGAGGGACTACCCTTCGCTCTTTGGACTTGTGCCTGGTCAAGCAATGAATAAGCGCCTCCCTCGTCTGAGCATCAGAAGGCCTGCGACGCTCACACAGGGCAGTGTGAGCCACCAGTCACCCTCAACAACGTGGCCTCACTGTCAGCAGCGGCACTGACCTGCCATTGCCATGGCCCGTGGGCTGAGCAGGACGCCGATGACGACCTGCAAGCGGTGCAGGAGATGCGGGTGGCGGTGGAGCGCCAGGGCGACGGGCTCGAGGCCCGGCGCGACCTGCTGCAGCGCTACTACCGCGCGCTCGCCGTCATGGAGTCGCGCTTCCCCATTTCGGGCGAGCGCGAGCACGTCAACACGCTGGCCTTCACGTGGTTCGACGCCATCAAGCAGTCGCGCAAGGCCACCCAGCAGAACATCCACTTCGAGAAGGCCGCCGTCGCCTTCAACCTCGGCGCCGTGCAGAGCCAGCTCGCGCTGTCCGCCGACCGCTCCACGCCCGCCGGCCTCAAGCAGGCCTGCAATTGCTTCCAAGTACTGTCTTTTGACAAATTTAGCCATTTGCTTGGCATAGTTCACTTCCACACTCGGGAGCCGATTAGATGATTAAAGCACAAAAGCTGAATGAAGGCACGAACTGCTCGGCGTCTTCTCCGCTGCAAGCTGAGCGCAGCTCGTTCGGCTTGCTGCCTCTGCCAGGCTGCGGCAGGAGCCTTCGCATTTCTACGGGACAACATTGCAATCAAGGTCAGGGTCCCCGCGAACAAGCTCAGTGCTTCTTAACACAGCATGTGCTCTGGTGTTGGTTAGCTCGTTACACACAGCGCAGGTTGCAACTAGCTGCTGAGGGTCTCCTGCTAACCTTCGAGCTTACTGAAACTGCCATTGCATCTTCCTCACAAGAAAGCTGAGCTAAAATTGAAGTGGTTCCATGGAGCAGGCATTTTCAGCGAATCCCGCAAACTGCACGCCAGACGTCTCAGTGGAGTGTGCCGGCATGCTGGAGCGCTTCATGCTGGCCCAAGCGCAGGTCGGTGGAGACCTTCCCTCATTGCCACCTCCGGCGCTTGTTGCTGCCCTTCGTGGATTGTACCACTAGCTCGCGCAAATGCTTTGAACGACGATGCGGCAGCTAACCTCCTGTCACCTAAGTCTCGGTGACAGCAAAGTACGGAGGAGTTGCTGCAATGTTGCCTGGTTGGACGATTTTGCAAAGTACACACATTGTCAGATTGTGTCGGTAATGATGCAGTAGTGACGTGCTCCTTTGCAGGAGTGCTTCTTCGAGAAGGTTCTTGCGGACGGCAAGCCACCTGCCTTGTGCTCTAAGGTGGCCAAGCAGGTCTGGATGTATTACGAGGAGGCCTACGCAGCACTCCTCCTGCCTCCCTTGAATCAGCACTTTGACAGGTGCCTCTGGAGTCCCTGCACATGGTATATGTGCACTATGGTCTTGTGGTATCTGACTGCGTGGGTAGAGACTCGTTGCCATGCTGATGTAGACGCCATCCATCGCCGCTGTCAGGACGTGGCTCAATCACGTGCAGCTCAAGGCTGCTCAGTTCCACGCGGAGGCGTACTTCCGGGTGGCTCTTGACTTGCACGCGCAGGAAAACATTGCAGAGGAGATTGCTCGCCTCAAGGTCAGAGCGAGCCCCTTGCTGAATCTCATGGCTAGCATCACAGCAGAACTATGAAGTGATGTGAAGTATTGCTACAATGAGATGGTGACTATTGGAACATCTCACATATTAGCCTCTTAGCCTGCGGAGAGAAATTATTCTCAGTAACCTTGACTAGAAGTGTGCCTCGTGTACTTCTGAGTCAACTCAACAGGCAGCCAGTGGAGTCATCAGCGAAGTGAAGAAGAATTCCAGGGGCGTGGTAGGCCCCCTCGTGGACGCGGTGAGCAAGCTGGAGGTGGCCGTGCTCCGCAATCTGGAGAGAGCCAACAAGGAGAACGACCGTGTATATCTCATGCGGGTCCCGTCGAACGACACGCTGCCACCCCTGCCCGCCGCTACCCTGGTCAAGAGCTTCCCAATGACTGATGTGCTGGACGCCAGCAACGAGAAGATGTTTGTGGGTTTGGTGCCAGACAGCAGCGCCAAAGCCCTCTCCAAGTACACTGAGATGGTGGACAATATCATCCGCACCCAGGTCGGCAACTTGTCAGCCTGCTTGCTTTCTGAAATCTTCTGAGCTGCCATGTTCAATGTGCATTCAAACCCAGAAGAGTTCGTTTCGAGCACCATATACTCTGTAGCGGTTACGATACTCATCTTGATTTGTTTTCAGCACACAGCCCGGCTACAGATGTTGATCTCATTTTCCTAAATAGCTGGTGTGACCTCTGTCTAGGCTGAGAAGCTTGAGCAGGAGAGCAATGTGACCAGGGTTAAGCTAAAGGAGATGAATATGCCGGATGCTCTCTTGGCTTTGGAAGGAACCAATGTGCTGCCTGACCATCTCCGCGACGACGTTGAAGCAGTCCTGGTGGATGGTGGACCTGCTGGTTTACAGCAGGTACTCATGGCCGCTGTCTGCGATGCATACAACTGAAAGCCTTGCATGTCTATGAATCTCTATGGATATGTGAATGGTGGAAGGACTTGCCTACAAGAGAACATGTCTGCAAGGTAGTATGTAGGGAAGTTCAGGTAGCTACAGGCTGCCTCAAGCCCCCTACTGAGGCTAGTGCATTGTGACAGTGTGCTTCTGTTTGGCCCTGAATGCTGGTCTCTTGAAACATGCTGCAGGAGCTAGCCCAGCTCAAAGACCTTCGTCGAGTCAATGAGGAGCTTCTTGTACAGGTACCACTCTGCTCGAAAGTGTAGCAACATGTACATCAAACAGTCTGGCACATCCATTGCAGTACTCCCACAATATAAACCATGCATAACCAGCTTATACAATTTGAGAGCACGGCATTCAACAATGCTCTCTAATTGGGCTCCAGCAGATGTACTGAATGATTGGATGGAACATCTGAGATATGACTTAATTGTCCACTTTCTAGCAAGAAAGTTGTTGTTGATTATTGCTTGGCTGTGCTTCAGACGGAGGAGACATTGGAGAAAGAGTCAAGGGAGGATGCTCAGATTCGGGCTCAGTTTGGCACTAGGTGGACACGTCCTCAGTCCAGCACATTGACCAAGAACCTGCGCGATCGGGCCAATGGGTTTGCTGGCAACTTGAAGCAGGCAGGGGAGAGCGATGCCAGGATTGAGAAGGCTATTGAGGACAACCGGCAGCTCCTTTCCGTCCTGAGTACTCAGCCAGTGAGCACATGTGGCACTCACCAATGTTTTACCAGACATGTTAATCATGCGTTTTATTATGTTGGCATTGATCCTGCTGATGATCAGTGTCCACAAAGTAAGCGCTGTCACCCATTTGCTGACGATGTAGATTGTACTTGTCAAATCATTTGCTCCGTCTAGGACCCTCAGTGGGCGTTTGACAAGTCCATCTCTTCACTATGCAGGTTGAAGCTGCGCTCCCCAAGTTGACAAGACCAATTGTATCGGTCCACGGAAATGAGGACCATATAGCAGCAACTCTAAGAGACCTTTTGGTAATGGACATTCTTAATCGCCTCTATCTGGGGTGCACTACCTGATGGACTCTATGCATGATACTGGCAGTATGTTGCTGGCATTATGGAAGTTGTAGGCAGCTCGCTTCTGCGGGGACTTACTTTGCCGAGGCTTCTGTGCTCCTACCAGGCTGACCTGGAGAAGCTGGGGCAGGAAAGGGCAGGACTTGAGGACATGCTAAAGGACATGAAGCGCAAGGTATATGGCAAGCCTCACGGTGGTAGGGGGAGGGTTCAGAGGCAGGAGGTAGTCTATGGTATGCTTGTGTAGTAGCACATCAACAACGAGGGTCTTGCTCTTTCTCAGGAGATAGTTGCGTAGCAATTCCTAAGCTACTGTTGCCAACAGAGTCCCTGCAAACATCTTGCGATATAAGCACTTATTGTAAGGCGTTGCTTAGATTTTTGGTAAGAGCTGTTGCGTCAATGTCTCTTGTACTTCCCTTACAGGACAACATTCTGAATCACTTGTTGACAACATCCGGCTCCTATGAAGACCTTTTTAAGCGAGAGTTGGCCAAGTATGATCCGGTCTGTGCCGAAGTTAGCCAGAACGTGCAAGCTCAGCAGAACCTTCTTCAAGAGATCAAGGTTGGTCAAGAGCTGTGGATACTCACAGTGCTCCACTTTGCCAGCTCACATTGTGATCACGTAGGTCAAGTGGGGATACAGCGTACATTCCTGTTCCCATCTCAGGTTTCTCGGAAGTGGCAAACAGCCTAGCCTGATCAATGTCGTCCTTGATGAGCTCATTTGTGCTCCTGACATCACGAGAGCCACTGGCATCTGCAGGCTCAGTGTGACATATTTGCGGATGCCTTCAATCTAAGGGACCACAATGGTAAGGGTTTACTGCTGCAATCACACCCAAATTGAGCTCTCAACTGTAAATTTCGTTGCCCGCAGCATGACAATGATGTAGCTTCTCAGGGCCTGCCATGTTGACTTCATGATGTTAGCTTACTGGGGCATAGAGGCACGTTGTGCTCAAGTTTGGAGGCATACAGCAGCAGTGTTGTCCAACCTTGCGCAGCTGAAAAGGACAAGGTCTGCAAGCAGATCGAGGCAGCCGTGGCCAAGTACCGCGAAATCCGGGGAAATATAAATGAGGGGCTCAAGTTCTACATCACCCTGCAGGACGCGATTACCGCCCTGAAGCAGCAGTGTAGTGATTACGTGATGACGCGGAGCATTCAATGCCGCGAGATGATGGAGGATCTGCAGCGGCAGATTGCTGGGCTCTCTTTTGACAAGGTATACCTATGAAATCCTCATGCAGTGTCGAGAAAGTTCAGTCGCTGATGTCTGTGCATTACTTGATTCGGATGTTCAGTGGCTTACTTAGCAGGATAGCAAGTACAGAATAGCAAGTGCTCACACGTGCAAGCTGAGAGCGCGTCAACACAGCATGAGCAGAGCTCGACAGCCCAGCAGCAGCAGCAGCAGCAGCAGCACCAGCTGCCATTTCCCTTCAACCTCCTCCAGCCCCGGCCCAACCCGCCTCCTCAGCCGTCGCCGCCGCCGCCGCCGCCGCCACCACAGGTTCCACCAAGCACACTCAGCTAGTAGTATGCTTCTCTTAAGGTGGCTAGGACTGTGGTGCTGATACTTGAGTGCTGCATTTGTGGTCCTTGTATGTGTGAGTCAATCGGTTTCTATTTATCTCCTCCTACATGTTTGCTTGGAAGTTCTGCAATCGTGAGAGTGTTTATACTGTGAGTAACGTTCTATGTTACCTGCAACAGCAGCAACAACCCCAATACTCCTACCACAATCCTGCCACGTCCTCGGCCCAGCAACCTCTGCCTCAATATTATGGGGTATCAGATGGCAGACCTCTCCCCCTCATTTTCAATATGAAACCTGTGATGTTGCACTTGCTGTAAACAAATATCAGTTACATAAGTGTGCATGATGACATGGACCAAGTGTTGACGTTCTTGGGAGCACGAGCTGAGTGTCTACTGAATGATCGGTACCGTGTTGCTTGTTGGCAGCAGCAGCAGCAGCCGCAGACATCGTACTCGTCGCTGTCGCAGCCGCACTACAGCACGGGCGTGCCACCAGCTTACACAGGCAGCGGGCAGGGCTACGGCAGCAGCCCGCAGAGCTTTGGGTACGCATCCCCTCAGAACCACTGGCCGCCTGCCGCTGGCAGCGGGCAGCCCGGCTTTTACGGTAACCCCGTGTCAACCCCCTCCCCGCCAGGCGGTGCTCAGTACACCTCGCCCCTATATCAGCAGCCTCCAGGCAATTACTACAAATAGGTGCCACTATACCAAGTCTTGCCCCATTCATGTACATCCTAGGCGCATTCAACAGCGACCACTTGCTGCCTCTTATGTGTGAGAGGAAGCATTCTTTGTCACACCAGGAAGAAATCTGAAAGTTGTCTCGCCTGTCCCCCTCATGCACTCGTGGTGGCAGCTGGAGCACTTTCATTAGTTGCTTCTGACCGTCTGCACCTTAGTTACATAGGCTGTCATGGCTCTGTTCATTCCTCAGGCAACCCTCTGCAGACGTTTTATGTAAAGGCACACAAACAAGCATGGCCGCCTGCACTGATGTCAATGATTTATTGTAAATGCACATCTGGCCACAGCAAAACACGACAGAAGAGGGGTCAGACCCTGGCCAGCAGGCCCCCAACTTGAGTGGCAGGCACACTCTCTGCAACGGCCAGTTTGAGTGCCATCTTCAGCCGCCGCTTCTCCGCGCGCGTCTGCAGGGCCTTGAGTGCGTCGGCAGGGCTGGCAGTGCCCGCCTTTGCCACCTCGGCCTTGAGCTCGTGGACCCTTGCAGCCCGCAGAGCCTTGCGCAGCACCTTGCGCTCCCGCGCCTTAGCCAGCATCGCCTCCCGCTTCGCGTCCTTCTCCGCCTTCAGCCGCCGCACCTTGTCCGCTTTTGTCTCCTTACGTCGCCGGCCCACCGCCCCACTCTCTGCCACCGCGCTGCTGGCCAGAGCCCCGCCACTCATCGGTGGATGGAGGGACGGTGTGACGTCGGCATGGCCGTTTGATGGGCTTGTTGCGGCGCCGCCCTCCCGGCACGCTGCACCGGCTGCTGCTGCCGGCTGGGTCAACCTCGATCCATCTTCTGTCGCCGCATCGACCTTCCTTCGCTTCTTCTTGCCTGCTGGAGCTTCGGCAACAGGAAGCGGTGCGGCAGCCAGACCGCCTTCCAGCCCCTTGCGCTTCTGCAGAGTCCTGCTCACGGCAGGAGGACCCTTGGTGCCACATTCTGGGCGAGCCGCCACCTCCACCGGCAGTGCCGCCGCAGCGACAGGCTTTGCCGTCTTGCGGCCCTTCGTGGCCTCTCTCCCGCCTGCACCAGCGACGGAAAGCGGGGCTGCATCTCCTGCTCCCGCTGCCGGCACTGCGCTTTCCTCTAATGCCACGTGACTCGTGGCGATGCTCGTGGCTGCCGCTCCTTCACCCTTGCCCTCCTCCTCCTGCTGCTGCCCCGCTTCGTTCCTCATCTTGGACGCCATCTTCCCATTCTTCTTCTCCCTCCTCCTGCCCTCCTCCCCTGCCGTTTCCAGCAACGTCTCAGGCATGGCGGGCTTGGTCGCCATGGCTGGCAGCTTGCTCTCCCGATTCCTTTCATCAAGCACTTCCTTACTCACGCTCGTCTTCTGGAGCTGCTGTGAGCGGACCTCTTCATCCGTCTTGCCAGATCTATTGGCCTCACCCCCCCTCCTCTGCTCATTCTTCAGCTTCCCCTTTTTCGCCTTCTCGCGGGTCTCCGCCTCTGCCACCTGCGGCGACTTCTCAGAAGCAGCAGCGGCCTTACTCAGCGCAGCGCTCAGCACCCCACTTGGCGCTGCCTCCGGCTTCTCGTGGGCCCTGCTTCGCATACCAAAGCGAGGCAACGGCACAAGGCTGGTGACAAGGAGAACTGACCATGGCTGCCGGTCGCCGCGAGCACATTGGGACTCCTTCAAGAGGAAGGCGAACTTCGAATCCATGGTCTACGACACGAGCGAGCTTTACTCTTACTACGAGAAGATTGATACTAACACCATATGAGTCGTGCAGCCATCAACGGCGCGCCGGAGAGCTCCGCAGCGCAGGGCCGTGACGGCGGCGACGGCAATGCAGCTTGCCTGGTGGGCAGCAGAGCGTGGCCGTTGAGCGGCCGGGCCGGCGCCGGCGCGGCGGTCGAGCGGGGCGCCATGGCTGCTGGGGCAGCCTTGGTGGGTCCCTTGGGGCCGTACTTCTCCTGCAAAGCGGACGACGACGTTAAACCCTCCCCCCGAGAGGAGCCCCAGACCCTTCAAACCCAGACCCTGGATCCACACGCCGGGGCGGCGACGGCGGCGGCGGCGGCAGAGACGGTGTGGCTCCAGTGCAAGGACTGCGGCGCGGAGCTGAGGAAGCCGGAGCTGGAGGCGCAGCTATTACAGTGCGCCGCCAGCCGGGTGCGCGCCGGGGCACCTGGCGGCGGCGTGCGCTCACCGTCTCGGTGACGCAGGAGGTGTGGTCCTGCACGCTCCGGCGGTCGAACACCACGCCGCAGTCCAGGCACGAGAGCTGCGCGCCGCCGCCGCCGCCAAAGCAAGGGTTCGGGTTTAGGGTTCGGACTTTAGGTCTTGGGGCTCGCGCCGCTGGGAGCACAGCAAGCGCCGCAGAGTGGGGCCGCGGGCCGGGGGCCCGGGCGCGCACCCGGCTGGCGGCGCACTGGAAGAAGTGCGCCTTGAGCTTCGGCTTCTTCAGCTCCGCGCCGCAGTCCTCGCACTGAAACCACACCATCGCCGCCGCCGCCGCCGCCGCCGCCGCCGCCGCCGCGGCGCTGGCCCGGCGCGGGGCTTCAGGGGTTTGGGGTTTTAGGCTCCGGGGCTCGCAGTGTGGAGGCGAGGGGTTTGACGTTGCCGTCCGCGTCTGCGTTGACGTTGCCGTCGCCGTCGGCGTCGACGTCTCCGTCCGCTTCTTGGTACTCGACCAGTACACTGTCCGCTAACCTTTGACAAATAATTGTCGGTTAGCCCGGTCCGCTATACGGTGCTCCCGAGACGACGCCGCCGTCGTGGTCCGGCCGTCTGCGGACGCACCAGTTTGGCGGGGGGGTGGCCTAACCGACGGTTAGTGTGGCCAAATGAGGCAGTAATGCCCTGCCATTACTGTGGCAGGCCTGGAGTCGGGGCGCCTCAGGATTCGAAATTCAGGGCACGCCTCTCACGTGAACCCTAGTTTCGAAGGCCCGGGCCCTGGCCGCGACTCCCGGCGGCGGCGGCGGCGGCGGCGGCGGCGGCGAAGGTGCCAGCGGCGAAGGTGGCGGCGGCGGCGGCGGCGGCGGCGGCGGCGGCGGCGGAGCCGTCAGCCAAGTGAGTGGTTGTGGAGGATTTTGCGGGCCCGGTGCGCCAGGGCCGGCCACGGGGAGGAGGGAGAGAGGGAGGGAGGAGGCGAGAGGGAGAGAGGGAGAGAGAGAGGAGGAGATAGGGGGAGGAGGGAGAGAGGGAGAGGGGGGGAGGAGGGAGAGAGAGGAGAGAGAGGGGGAGAGGGCGGGCTGGCCGCGCGTAGCCGGCAGAAGCTGAGGCGCCGCCGGTGTGGCTCGCGGGCCGCCGCAGTGGCAGGCGGCGGCGGCGGCGGCGGCGCCGCGGACGTCCTGCGCTCCTCCTTCGCCGACGCCCTGCGGCCGCTCGCCGCCAGCGCCTCCCTCGAGGTGGATTCAGGCCTTAGGGTTTTAGGATTTAGGGCTGAGGCTCAGGGGTTCAGGGTTAGGGCTTTAGGGCCGCCCCAGCCGCCGCCACCGCCGCCATCAGAGGCGGGGCCTCGGCGGCGGCCTGGCTCTGCCGCTGACAGCTTGCTGATCATCACATCAGCAATAGAGAAGTACATTTGCAGTTGAATGACCAGAACACACATAAGATAAGAAGAGACCCAAAACATCCCATAGGATATAAGATATCTTGCCCTTCTTCTGCTTTTGCCCGGCAGGACGTGTCCCGCGCCTTCCAGGCGCTGCCGCTGGAGCGCCGCCCGGAGCTCTATGGCCTCCACCAGCAGCTCGTGCGCGACATCTTGCGCAACGCCGAGGTGCGGCTGCTGCTGAACCCATTGACTACACATTGCAGGAATGGATGGAAGATCAGGCAATCTACGGTCTGTTAGCTACTGTTGTTTCAGCTATCGTCTCTGCAGCCTTTCAAGCTGCGGAACACGTTGAGCTGTTTCACACCAGCGCCGCCGTGCTGCTGCTTTGCCCCAGATTAGAGCCGCGAGCGCCGAGCGCGGCATAGAAATGGGCCCCTGTGAAATTTGGTATGTGGGCTGAGCTGCTCAGGCGGAATTTGACGACATCCTCCGGGAGACGGCGCTGCTCAAGACCGGTCCTGGCAGCGGCTGCGGCCGCGACGCTGAGGTGCGCCGGCTGGTGGACGGCGTTGCAGCTTAGCTCCGCTCGGGCAGGGCCGGCAGCCATGGCTAGGGCTTCCGTCCTCCTGATGCTCGTGGCTCGTGCTGAAGGTGGGCGCTGGGCAGGCGGGCGCCGGCGACGACGGCGACAATGGCAGCAGCCGTGCTGAGCTCCTGGATGCCATTGGGCGGGTGAGGCTCCGGCCTCCCAACCCAAGCGGATGCTCCGTCCTGAAGACTGACTTACGAGTACAAGCTAACGAGATCGAGCCTGCTTATTGTATGTGACCTCTGATACGGCTAAGCCAGCCTGCACGAGGTCGTTGGCAGAGTCCGATGCCCCCGCCATGATGCACTGTTGATCAAGCCCCAAAAAAGCGGCCCCAGCCCCAATGTCTTAAGTTCAGGGGTTAGCTTGTCGTGCTTTACCACTGGAGTGCTTTGAATCTGCACATGTTTTCTCCAGGTCTTTGGATCAATAGGTTTTAGACCTTGGGACATGTGAGCTGTTTAGGGTTGAGGGTTTAGCTGCATGCATGGCCCCTGCGTTTCTTGCTTACAAAGCTGAGGCTTGAGTCTGGCGCCTGCTGGCGTGCGCGTGCAGGCGGAGGAGGAGAAGGGCATGCTCCGCGAGCAGCTGGCGCAGCGACGCAGTGAGGCGGCCGCCCTCGAGGGCGAGCTTCAGACGCTCGCCGAGGAGCTCCGGAAGGTGAGCACTATTCCGTCAGAGGATGGAGGGACTGCTGGCCTCCAAGTCCTCTCTCTGTGATGTAAGCCGGCAGCGCTTTTTCATTCTCGCAAATACGGCACAGCAGGATGTATGGCGCAAGCTCGCCACTCCGGCTGTTTCACAAGCACTCATTACCGAGTCACAAGCCAATGATCACATTTTAGCACCGTTGTTTATACATCAATCTGTAGCCCTCACGACAAACCTTAGCTCTTAGCATGTTCACGAATTTCTGCTTGTCACAGACGAAGGAGAACATCATGCGCATAGTCCCAAGGGCCTCTATGCGCAGCCAAGCGCAAAAGGAGGCGCAGTGGTGAAGAGCTCGCGAGGGTTCTGTATACATGTTCGTGTGCGGCTCCCTGAACAGCAAGAGGCTGTTGCCCCTGTGAGGCAGTGAGGAACTCAGACCAACTGTGAGACGTGCAACTGGCATAGCCAATAATGCTTACGTATTACTAGGTGTCAGCTAGGTCCGAATTGCAGAGGTGTTCCTTCAAACACTGAGCCGGCCTGGCCTTGCTCACTTTGTACAAACGTCTGATACACCTCTTCACAGTAAGTTCACATGGTATCGTAGCCCGCACTGTACCGTGCCCCACACTCTAGTGCGTGGGATGCTTGTCATTTGTGGGTGAGCAAAGCTTGATATTCAGTCAGGGAGCTACTTCTGCCCAACACCTGGACCTTGATAACGTCTAGAAAACGTTGCTTACAATATAAAGTGTGAGGAGGAGTGTGGTGCTTTGCGCCACGGGCCCACCGTAGGGGTGATCAAGCATCAGATGGATTGCTGGCATCTCCTAACTCCTGCTTTGCTGACTTTGCAGTTGATGTAATGGGGCAATGACTCAAGTCAAAGAAACTTGACACTTTGTGGCATGTCATGGGAGAGATAGGGAGTTGAGTTGCTCCAAAGGCCTTCTTAGGAGGAGAAGCAGGCACTGCATGCTCAGTGAGCTTTTGGAAGCCACTCATACTCAAGGAGGGGTCCTGCTCATTTTGAGGCGCGTGCACTGCAGTGCAACCTACAGCAGCAGGATGTAGCAGAGATCATAGCCTCTTAGCTTACTAGGTGATGTTCATTCCGGATTCAACTCAAGGAGTACGTTTTGCACTCCAACCATCAACTCATTCACTGTCCAAGGCTTGTATTTGCCACTTTGGCCAATAAAGCAAATCAAGCACAGCTACTGCCCACCAGAAAAGGAGCAGCTCTGTTATACGCAAGCAGTCATCAGCTTCAGTATTGTCGATAGCCACTATACGCTGATGGTCCTCAAGTGCAATATAGCAACTCCTCTTCGGATCTCACTGATAGCATCCAGAGAGACGTGCCCACCAGTGCTCTGCAGCAGGCAGTGCAGTGCAACCTACTGCATTGAGGGATGATGCGGGAAGCCACTGATTAGTGCATCTGTATGAGCAGATGCGCATTATGCCAGCTTCAGCTGACAGATCTGGCTCCAGGCGGCCAACATCTTGCACAGCTGATTGGACCAGGTGTGACCTTCTCGCACATGAGCACTGCAATCTGCACATAAACCATGGCATTGCTGCCTCTAACAGTGGGGCCAGGTTGTGTGGGGCCACCCAAGTATATGTATAGCTACATTCTTTGCTCTCTTCAAGTGATGTCATAACTTACTATTTAAAGACGTGGTGGTGACTGAGGCATACAGTTCCGCTTCGCCGCACAATGCTGGCCACGCAGTGGGAGGTGCTGAGCAGAGAAAGCTCCGATACTACTCTGACTACCCCGCAGCGACCACCTCCTACCGGCCGCAATCGACATTTTCGGCTGCATCGGCCCTCGCTTCCACACCTTACTGGAGAAGATTGCAAGTTTGGGATATGCCCGACGTGAGGATATGCTTCCAGCTCAGATGGGCATGCCGGCAGCCTACTTGTCATTCTTGCGTCGTCGAGTGTCTCCTTGTCTGCAGCGTCTGAGCAGCATCATGCTCAGACGCTGCTCATGCGTTGTATCAGAAGAAGAGAGTGCTCGCCCATTGAGGATAGGGGCTGGAAAAGCCAGCCCAAAAAAGAATGAACACAGCACGAGAAGGGGGCCAGGGGAAGCACTAAGAAAAACAAGCACAAAACGAAACAAAGCAGCTACGAATGACTCAGTAACCCCTGCTAAGCAGCCGCAGATCAGAGATGCTAGGCTCCTGGAAGGGGTTCCCCTGGCCAGAGCCAGCAACGAGGGCTCGCACGCTGGCACGCAGGTGCAGCGCGCGGGCCATAGACCTCTGCAGCGAGACGGCCAGGCGCATACGGTACACTTGCGCCAACGACCCGGCTGCAGGAAAGTCCACCGGCTACTTATGGAAACGGCGGACGATGGCGTGGCGGGCGAGCTCGTTGAGCAGCTCGAGCCACCGAGCGCCCAACGCCCCATGCGTGTCAATCGCCAACGGGAAGAACTCGTCTTCCCGCCGATGATCGGCGTACGAGCTCTTTAGCCCGAGCGGCGCAGGCGACCGCATACCCAGCCTTGTTGGCACAGGTGGGCTGGGTGTGAGCGGAAAGCTGGTCGAGCCTTAGCTGGTAATTCAAGAGCTTGTCGATTGCCGTCCGGTGTTCGAGCATCAGTTAGCGACCTCTATGTGCTGACTCGTGATTACTGAGCGGGTCAGCTTAGCAGCAGGTGACGTACATTTGTGAATGTGCTTGCTTTTGTACTTGGCCACACATGGCCCTCCATCTCTTAATACACACGCATCCTCCGCCCCCCCCCCCCCCCCCCCTNCCCCCCCCCCCCCCCCCCCCCAAAACCCCTAAAAACTAAAAGCAAAAATTCCCTCTCCCTCCCCTTGATTTCACTTGTTTGTACTGCTGGGCTGGTCTCTCATACCCTGGGGTGGCCTGGTCAATGCTTTTCGGGCTGGCTTTTCACAGCCATCGCCCCCTTCTTGAAGAGCTATTTCTCCGACCTGCGGCTGCTTAACACGCTGCACCTTCGTGCCGGCAGAGCCCTCGCTGCTGCCTCTGGCGCTGGCCAGGGAACCCACTTTCAGGAGCCTAGCACCGCTGATCTGCGGCTGCTTAGCAGGGGTTACTGAGTAATTAGTAGCTGCTTTGTTTCTTTGTGTGCTTGCTTTTTTTAGCGCTTCCCCTGGCCCCCTTCTCGTACTTTGTTTCTTCTTTTTTGGGCTGGCTTTTCCAGCCCCTATCCTCAATGGGCGAGCACTTTCTTCGTAGCAGCGGTTACTGAAATTTCTGTTGCGTCTTCTTGTGTCTAGTTGTGTAATTATCTTTTTGGGTCTTTGGAAATCTTGTCCATTGTTTCTCCCATAGTTTGCAACACTTGTAGAATGAGATGGATTCAACTCAATCTTTCAAAGGAGCAACAGTGATTGTGCCACTGGTAAAGTTGCCTCCATTTTGGTTGCGACTGATCACTCATTGCTCGCGTAATTGTATTAATAGCTGCAATGTGGGCTCCTTCGTACTGTCAGTACATCGTCATGTCAATCTCAGAGGGCTGCGACCCAGTGAACCGGCTGTATTACTGCGATCTGGAGACACTGCCGGGCAGTGCTGCTGCTTGGAAGGGGGAAGGGCTTCTGCCTATGGTCAAGTTGGTGGACAACTTTGGAGCGCAATATGGCTACGTGACAAATGACGGGACTGACTTTGTCTTCCACACGAACAAGGATGCCCCGCTGTACAAGCTGACCAAAGTCGGTTAAAGTTTTTGGTGGCTTTTGTTGTTGCTTACCAACATTGAGGTGCAAGTGCAGAGCTGTTGCTGCTGCTCACTGAATCAAGAGCAGGACACGACAAGCAGTGCGCATGCCTGTGCAGGTGTCACTTGATGCCCCTGAGAGTTGGTCCGACTTGATAGCAGAGTGCGAGCGCGATGTACTGGAGTGGGCCTACTGTGTACGTGACAATGTCCTGCTCACCTGTTACCTCCACGATGTTAAGCACATCTTACAAATCAGGTAAGCTGTGCAGAAGTAGACTTGGGTAGGGGTTACATCTTGTGCAACGCACTGCCTTCAATATTATGAATGCAGCTGATATATCGTGACAGTTCCATTATCTCTTTTCTCACTAGACATATGCAGTGTGCTTGTGAAAGCAAACGTCTTCACAGTAAATACTATCTTGATCTCGACCATTGAGTTCCTTTGCACATGTTCCAGGGACCTTGGCACCGGGAATGTCATTAAAGCGCTTCCCCTGGATGTGGGCTCTGTCTCTTCAGCCACTGGCCGCAAGCAGGACTCCCAGATCTTCTTTAGCTTCACAAGCTTCCTAAGCCCTGGGACCATTTATTCCTGTGAATTGACAGACCTTGCTGTCCTTCAGCCCAAGGTCTTCAGAGAAATCAAGGTCAATGGATTTGATGCGTCGCATTTTGAGACAAAGCAGGTGCCCACTTTCTCATTCACTTAGAATATGCTGAGCCTCATATTGGCTTTTTGTGCTCAGATGTTGAGACTGGCATGTGTGGATTGTGTTGCAGAATCTGAGACTTCAATTGTGACGGCAGGTGTTTGTGACCAGCAAGGATGGCACAGCCATCCCCATGTTTGTGGTATGCCTCCGTTGCCTTCCGGCTCTGTGGACCTTGTCTATCCTCTTTCGGCTGGCTTCCCCCGGCCACCTTCTTAAGTTGGGCGAGCATCTTCTTTGGAAGAAAAAAGGAAAGTGGCTCTCCTAAAGGGGGAAAGGCTCTGAAAAGCCCTTCAGACCTTGTGCATTGCTTTGGGCTGGCCTCTCCCAGCCGTTAGTAATGTGGCCGCGCTTGCTCTGAAGAAGTGGCACTTTCAGTGGGGGCAAGGGCTGTGAAAAGCCAGCCCGAAAATAATTGACAAAAGTTCGAAGGGGTGTTATGCGAGAGGGCGTCGATGGCACAGTGGCGTCGATTAATCTAGATAACGACAAATGACGTGCTAGGCTCTACAATCAGCAAAGCAAAAAAATGGTCGATCCCATTGGCCAGGCTGAAAGAAAACTTACCAATGAAAGGCCAATAATGAGAATTGTTAACAGTTCCACAGCACAAGAAGAAAAATTAGAACAATCCGAATCAGAACCTGTAGCTTCATAAATAATGGGCGTTGGACTGTCTACTGAGTAGTAGAGAGCATACACACAAGCAAATGTGCAGCCCTTGACCACAAGATGATCACATGCGCCAGGTCAGTGAATGCCAATCGATGATGGTGCTACTAGGCCACAATGCACAGCCTTAACTGATGCAACTAGTGCTCGAGCTAGTATAAAGCTTGCGACACGCAGCTCAATACTCGAGGCTGCTCACCACAGAATCACCACGACTTCTCGCAGTCGCGCCGTGGGTCCGTGCGAAGCTTTCCTAGTTGCTGCGGCTCCTGCCCTAGGCTTTACACTTCTATGGCGCGGCGTTGGCGCAGGCGTGGCTCTCGGCAAGAGGGTAATTCTAACAAAGCGGACTGCTTTGCAATGGCTGCTCGCCCCGACTTGGGCCGTGCGTGGCAAAGATCCTAGCGCTGCCTGGTAGGCCAGGTCTGGCCGTTGGCTACGCTGGTTGGTAAGTGGATAGCCGGTTGTCGTGGGCAGTCCGTTCCACGATCGCCCCGCCACCGCTTCTGTAGCGCACACCTTCACGGTCTTGTGGGTGGTTGAGGTTACGTTCAGATGGGCTTTCCTCGTTGCGCCTCGAACGGTCTTCTGGCGGTCGGCGTAGTTGTGGGCCTGGGCCCTTATAGTCGCTCCGTTGTTGTTGTCGTCCGCATTTGATGAGCGGTCGATGTTGTTGTTGTCGAGAGAGAGAAAAGGAGAGAATAGTGGTCCTCCATCCTTAGCATGAATCACACACAAAAGTGGATGAGTCAGCCTAGGAGACCACGAGTTAAGCCAAGTCAGCTGTCCTAGTCAGATCGACACAAATAGGCAGTCGACAGGATATTGCACGACAGGGTCCAGAAAGCGCCTAGCAACTACGAAGGGGCCTGAAGAAGCGATGTCAGAACGGGGGGAGGATGGACCACTCAGTACTTACGAGTGATGAGCCTCAATCCGACACACTAGCTGCCGGAAAACTATCCCACTGACGAAAGCCGGAGGCCGCAGCTAGAGCACGGCTAGTACGCAGATGCAAGGCTTGGGCTAGGGACTGCTGGAGGGAGACCGATAATCGCATACGATAGACTTGAGCCCACGAGCCAGCGGCGTTGAAGTCGGCCGGCTCACTGCGCCTGCGGGACACAGCGTGCCGCGCAAGCCTGGCCAGCAGGTCGAGCCACTGGGACCCAGGAGCCCCGTGCACGTCCACAGCCAGGGGGACGAACTCATCTGCAGCCGGGTGGTCGGCGTGTTCGGCCGCCTTGCTGCGAGCAGCCTTCGCCGCCGCATGGCCAGCCCGCGAGGCAGAGAGCCCTGGGTTGGAGCAGTCGACCACATCAGTGGTGACCACATTAGCAATGATGCGCGCCCCGCCGCCCGGCGTGGACGCCACCAGGTCGACACGGCGCGTGTTGAAGTCCGTCGGCCCTCTGAAAAGAAGAAAGTGCTCGCCCATTGAGAATAGGGGCTGGAACAACCAGCCCGAAAAAGAATGAACAGAGTACGAGAAGGGGGCCAGGGGAAGCGCTAAGTAACAGAAACAAAGCTGCTACGAGACACTCAGTAACCCCTGCTAAGCAGCCGCAGATCAGAGATGCTGGGCTCTGAAAAGCCAGCGCGAATATGATTGACAAGATTGGAGTGGGCCAAAATAAAAGAAGGCTCGCCCATAAAGAAAGAGGGGCTGGCAAAGAAGAAAGTGCTCGCCAAGCCAGCCCAAAAGAAAAATAGGAGTCGCGAGCACCATACCTCCAGCTCAGCTACGGTCAGGAAGATGCGCAACTGCCGCCGAGCCGTGATCTGGCATTGGCGAGCAAATCGTATCCTGCCGCCCAAAGTGCTCAAAAGAGAAGCCCGAAGAGAAGCCGCTGAAGCCCGCTTCGATGGGTGTGACCCACCTTGATGAGTGTTGGCGGGTACCGGCCGGGCTATCAAGAAGATGAGCTCGCCCATAGAAGAGAAAGTGCTCGCCCATGGAGAATAGGAGAGATCGTGTATTAGAAAGAAATGTAGGCCAAATGGCCAGGTACAAAGGCAAGCACATCTAAAAATCTACATAACCTACAGCAGATTGACCCGCTCAATAACCACGAAGAGAGGGGCTGGCAGAAGCCAGCCAAAAAAGAATGGACAATATCCAAAGAGCTCCAACACTAGCTAGGCATCTAGACAACTAGACATGACGGAACGCTATCGGCGGGTAGTGGTAGGCAGTGGTCGATCTCAGGATACACTGGCCGTGGGACAAATGTACGTCACCTGCCGTGGGACAAGGGGTGCCAAACGGGCCAAATAGAAGAAAGTGCTCGCCCATTGAGAATAGGGGCTGGAACAACCAGCCCGAAAAAGAATGAACAGAGTACGAGAAGGGGGCCAGGGGAAGCGCTAAGTAACAGAAACAAAGCTGCTACGAGACACTCAGTAACCCCTGCTAAGCAGCCGCAGATCAGAGATGCCAAATGGTCTGCCCGAGGGGTGTGGGCCGGGGCCGAGCAGTCTTCTCGAGCTGCGAGCTACTCGGACTTGCTGCTGCTCCCTCGTGGGTACCAAGCTTCCATCTGCGTCGTCTCGTGTCTAGCTTCATAGTATCTCGTTTTTGGCACCTTCTGGCTTTTAGGATCTTGTCCACTCCGACCTGATGTTGCTCACTCGATGGTACTGAGCTTCCCTAGTGGGTTGTCGTGTTTGGTAGTGTAATCCTGTTTTGGCAACTCTTTCTTTGGCGTTGGGCATTGTCCATTCTTTCTCTGCCTGAACAATGTATTGGCTTGAAATTAAATTTCATGCGCACCGCGCGCCTTCTCTTTTTAGGCTGGCTTTGCCAGCCCTCTTCTCTATGGGCGCGCACTTCTCTTTCCTAGCCCCTCTTCTCTGTGGGCGAGCAATTCTTTTTTTCTCGGCCCAGGCTCTCGCTGTGACTGATTGCCGACCTTGTGCCGCTCCGGCGCCGCTGCCGCTGCCGTAGCCGCTACTACGTCAGTAGGTGTCGCGCCCGCGTCTCGGACTGTGCCCAGAGGGCGCGAGCGGAGCGACCTAGCGGAGCAGTCTCTATAAAGCGTACTCCGAGAAGCTCTGCTCCCGGTTGCGTGAGACCGGCTCACACTTGGTAATCCTCAAAGACCGTGACCTTGTGTGTCTCCAAAGTGCAGGACTCGAACATCATCTCGAGCTGCTTAGAGGTAGAGGCTGCTGCATACTGCTTCAGCATTCCTTGTGTACGGTATCTCTTGACTTCAATCCGCACTCCGGTTCTAAGCATGTGACTTGTCTCTCAAGTTGTTCACGATGATGTTGGCCACATGTCCAACCTTCACAGCTTGCACCATGTCATCTGTTAGTTACTTTTTGTTTTTATTACTTCGCTGCTCTGTTTGTCAGGTTTGGTTTGTCGGTTCTGCCTGCCACGTAGACCCTGACACGTCATTCCTTTGTCTGCAAATTGACCTATCGACGCTGTGTGGCCATCGACGTCCTGTGGTATGACACAGCGTCCGATAGGCCTCAGGGCTGATTTAAAGCTACTGAATGGCGTGAATGGTGAGCCAGTCGGTTGCCCCAGGTGTTGCAAGTAATGTCTGATGCTTGGGCAAGTGCTGAGAAATGGAGTGAGGAGGGGTTGCAGGGAGAGGACGGAGGAGACTGCTGACTCGCGGATGCTCCTCACGTGCACTTGAAATGCGAAGAAGCCGTCCTCCACCTCGGCTGCAGGCCAGCCAGACAAGGGAAGCGCAAGGGAAGTACGGAGGCAACCTGGTGCCAGCAACCGAGGACAGCTGCCTGCGCATCTGGTCTAATTACCAGCAGCCCAGGCCGCCCATCTTTGTGAGAAGGGATGCCTGCAGGGAGGATAAAGGTGAGGGGATGGATGGGTGTTGTAGCAGGGAAGCCAGAGTTTGCAGGAGGGAGGTGTCGGACTCCTTGTGCAGCACGCCCAGCATGTCCGTTGGGGCAATTGTCCCGCTGCAGGTAGCCCGCCAGTTCGCCAATGCAGCCAGTGGAGATTGCCAGCACCCAACTGCGGACGACCAAGAAGAGGAAGGGAGGGAGGGGGGGGGAAGGTGTTTCTGCAGTCCATCTATGGACATCTTCCTCTACATGGGTTGATGTGCCAAGGGGTAGCTTGAGAATGCCAGCCCATTGGCCGAGGTCTGGCAGCCTGGTGGGAGCTAGAGGTTGGTGGGGAGACCACGTAGACCCCATGCCACGTTCTTGGTGGGGCAAACCTGCAGGCCCATCATGCTCGATTCGTGTACGAGCAAGGGATAGGCCGCCTTGACATCTGACAAACTATATGGGCCAACGATATGTTTGTCGTCAGCTTTTGAGGAGGGGAAGAGGAGGTTGGGGTGCTGGCTCTGGGTGCGCAGTAGTGCCCGGGACTATGCCGAAGCGAAAGTATAAGGCTACTAAGTCCTACCTGGTGTGTGCCGATTGAAGTCCACAACGTCTTCCAGGACTCCTCAGCTGTTCGCCCTGGCCGGCCATAAGCCCTAAGGAAATAGGGGACCAGGGAGGGGAAGTGGTCACGCAGCTCCTCAAAGATGACGCCGCGCTCCACTGTATTGAAGGCATTTGCGATGTCCAGTCCACTCCAGTCCAATCTAGTCCAGTCCAGCCCAGTCCACTCCAGTCCAGTCCATGCAAGGCGCCATGGCGCCTGCTGGAGATAGCTCGTGGTTCCCTCGTCAGGCACGCTCCTCGCGGGCGAGCCTTGGGGCGACCCCCATACACCCTGGAAAAGAATGCGGCTGCTAATATTAAAAGAGCGGCTGTAAGAGGCCAGCCAGATGCAGACAGGTGTGCATGACGGAGCAACCAGGCTACGCAGACTGGGCGCCCTTAGTACCCCCGTGTCAGCAGTAGGAAGTCAGATGAGCTGAGGGGAGGTAGAGCAACCCAGCTGCGCAAGCCAGAGGCTGCTGCGAATCACGACCCGCGTGGCTGTGCAAAGCAAGCGCTTGGGACCGCTGGAGGGACAGGTAGACTCATGCGGTAGAAGGACACAAGACCCAAAGGCCGAGCCTCCAGGAAGTGCTGCACCGAGCCGGGTGCAGTTGACTGGAGTAGAGAGAGCTCCGACCAGGGGTCGGGGACTTGATGAAACTCAGAGAGAGGCGCAGCCCTGCGGCTGCCTGCGGCTGCAGATCGCTGCCCGCGCGGCTCGTTGCCGGCTCGCTTTGAAGACCTTGGCGGCGTCCCGCTAGAGGCAAGTCTGCAGCGCGTGCCCAGGAGGTGGAGCTGCTGCCTAGCGGCAGCGCCACAGGGGCAAGTCTACAGCTGTGTTGGTGTGGCAGCTGCTACTTGAAAAGCGCCAAGCGGCTGTGTGACGACTCGCGCAAGCCAACAACAGGCCCATCTCATCAGCTATTATCGTTAAGGAGGCGGGCATTTTATCGACATTTTATCCGCTTCGGACGGGCTGGCGACCTCGCACGGGCTGCCCAAGGCTTGGAGCCCTCCACACCAGCACCGCATGATGCGCAGGGCCAGCAACGAGGAAGAACCCTGGGCTGGCAGCTCGTGCAAGTGGCACGCCCGACCTATCCCACCAAGCTATCGTTGATGTACTTATATACTCGTGGACATTGAGGGTCAGCAAGTCGGCTTGCCGGATATGGCAGTTGTAGCTAAAACACGTGCTCGATCCCATCGCCCAACGCTTGGCCATGGAGCACCCTTTCTGGCCATGCACGTGCGTTTCACTCGGAGAGTCAGCCGGCATACGGTCATGGAGATCGTTCAAGGAGCCTCAGCCACATGCCAGATGCAGCAGATAGTGCACAGGCCAGCACAGTCCCAGCAAAGGGTGGTCAACGTTTTTATGGACAAGGTAGAGCGACCCTCACGAGCTTTGTTATGAGGGTCCGACCGCAGCGGGCATACAAAACCACAATCTACCTGGTCATATTTGCTTGTGTGCCAATTGTCGTTATGAGCCACAATTACAACTCCACAATGGACCCCACCAAGAGCGGCTCGGCAATATGGATGAGGATGCCCCAGACCACCCATCAGGAGACTGATCGACATGGTACTATGACACTGCGGCTGACTGGGCAGCAGCATCTGAAGGGTGCAACCTTATCACACCTCCTGTGACCTGTGCATCCTAAGCCTCTATCTTATGAGTATGCCGATTGCTCAACCACAGCATGCCTGAGCACGAGTAGACTGGAGTGCATGCGTGCTCAAGGCATGCGAAAGTTGAGGTAGCAAGACGTTCCACTGCAGGAACAACCATTGGGCTCGCAACCACTTGCACCTTCTCCACAGTTGAATTCAGCGCTGCATACTGTACAAGGCTGGTTGTCTCTGTTGTTGTCGTCGCAACGGCCCACACCATCACAGCGGGCACAACACTCATTGCTCTCGCAAGGTGTGTCAACCTCGGTCAAACCACACACGGTGCTGTTCGGCTTGTTGCTGACGACATGAGTACATCGTCCATTGCTGCAGTCAAATGCAAGTGCCATTTGATGTGCAGGTATTGCAGACGAGCATAAACCAACAGACTGTAACTAGCACAAATTGTCAGTGGTCTGCCTTATCAATTTTCCAACTTTCGGTTCCACCGAAACATATCAGACCAACAACCAGCAAACAAGACGGTCGCAAGAAACATCGCACAACTAAATGATTGGGCTTTTGAAGAGCTCGTAAGTTGAAAGCTGACCTGCATGAGGCGACTTGGCAGCGGAGGTCTATCTTGGCGGGGTCAACCGTGTCACAAATGGTGCCGTCTGGGTACTTTCTCGCGACCTCACAAAGCCCGCCCCTGTACATCATGCAAAAGGTCAGCTTGGCATCATCTACAAGTGAGGCACACACCAGCGCCTTGCCTGACGACCCTGAAGCTGGAGCCATGTGCAAGCTTGGCAAGCAAAGTTGGCAGTCCAAAGAGACCAGGTAAGCAGGTAAGACCTGCAAATGCGGTCATCGCAACGTGCTCCATCTGCTGAGTCACACTTTGTGCCATTGATCAGGGGGGGGCCTTGACTGAGGGAGCATGATCCATAACTGCACCAGTTTGCGATATTACCATCATAGTGAGGTCAAAAGCAGACGGACGACAGCTTTGCTCGACCGGAAGGACGTGAATAGCAATTAGAAGAGTGGCCTTTGGCAAGCATGGCTGGCTGCAGCCACCTCGCAGATCAAGATGGTGCACTTGCTCGCCAGGTCTATAATAGACACTTGGGTTGTGTATTCAAAGACAGTGCATTCATGATCAAAGCGCCACGGAGACCAAGCAAAGGTATGCAGCAAGGTGTGCCGCAAGCAAAGCCACGTGCGTCAGTGTGCGGATCTTACAAGCATTGCAATAATCTGCCGCACGGATCATCTGGTTTACATGGGGTGTAATTCGGAGCCACATGACGATCAGTGCAGGTGAGGTTTCTGTCAATGTCGGAGGCAGTTTGGCTGTCAGAACTCTACCTTCCACTTCAATTAGCATTGTCAAGATCCGAGAAAAACTCGTTGGATTTGACACCACCAAGTGCAGGAACAACGTGCTTGGTGCATGGCTTTAAGCAGGCACAGCTGACACGAGAGGAGGTCAACACCCACTTACATCGGATTGCACGTGTATGTCACACACGGATCTGGTGGAATGTATTCGTAGTGATAATGATACATGTCATAGTTGCAACTGGTCTCCCCATTGGACTCTTTCACGCAAGTTCCATTTCTGGACAGGATGGAAATTGCAGTCAACAACTTGTGCAGACATTGCAACATATTGGCATGCTTAGATGACAACAACGTTGTTGATGATCTCCAACTGAGCAAGTAAATAGCAGCTCTGCAAGGCGTGTAGGTAAGCGACCTGCCTAGACGTGGTGACATCCAGCTCTTGCCAGTGTTCCAGGCGCTTAGCAGAGACGAGACACTATACGGTGAGGGATGATGACCTACTCACTTGCATGCTGTTTTGGCACACCTAGGATCAACATCCGTGCCAATCAGACGACAAGGTGCTCCATCTCGATACGAGCTTGGGACTGTGCAATGACCGGCTCCACTGCACAGGAGATCACACATTTCCTGCTTATCACCAGATGTTGGACCTGGGCGGGGATGGTGGCCATTACAGCTGTGACAAGCCACGCCGACTTTGCTGGCAGATGTAACAGCCACGTTCGGGCTAAGACCGACTGCAGAGTAGCCACAAGAGCCGCTTAGGCCCGCAAAGACGGCCTAAGTCACATCTGCTGCTTCATGCTTGTCCAGAAGCACTTCTGACTGTCAGAACAGCATGGTACATAGTTAAGTAGGACTGTGTTCTAGTGTACAAACCATCATTTGCAATCCCTGCAAGTACGACTATACTTTGGACATGACAGGACGGGGCCTCCTCTTACTCGCAGTGGGTAGTTGAGCATGTTACACCTGAGTCCCCAAAGCACACCTTCGAAGAATCATGGAATTTCAGGAAGGCGCATGTTCCATTGCTGCCACAGTGAGTAGTGATAGACGATATTGTTAGCTTACCGCTGACGCAGTTTGCTGGAGTAGTAGACTAGCTCTCTTGGCAGATGTTCTGTTTGAATCGGCTACAATGATAGGAGTCATTACAGCCCTGTTTTAAACGAGTGCGTGCAATGCAGTACTTGATTGCAGAAAGGAGTACGGAAAGTTGCACCTCATACCTTGTACACCGAGAATCAAAGCAATAAGCATCCTGGTTTTCTTGCAGTGACTGCTCATACAGACAAGTGTGATTGAGATTCTCTTTGAGAACATTCCTGAACGTGCATCTACCAGCCCTGCACATGCCAAGGGACGAGCACACGCTGCAGCATTCAGTCACTACACGCAACGTTGTATCCTTGGCAGTGCTTTTGCAAGATCCGCTTAGTGTGAGATTTGCATACCAAGCTTGTTAGTTGTAGTGCTGGATCAAGGAGATCCAAGTATGCTTATCAGGTAACGTGTGTGCCTGTATGTCTACTCCAAGTTGAGCCTACATGGCAGCAAGTTGTTCAGGACCAGCTCACAGAGCTGCTAGCTCGCACTCATGAAGCGCCTGCTGGAATTGAAACGTACTGGCAGGTAATATTGGAACATGACCATCCTCGACCATCAGGCAGAGTGACTCCCCAGCAATCTTGACCATCCTCCAACACCACATCGCACCGCGATGTCGTGGAGCTGGAGAGTTGCACAGATGAGCTTGGAGTCATTGATGACGCTGTAGTCACCTACTGTCCTTGCAGGACCCCCTGACTCGTTGTTGACGAAACATTCACTTGATTGGCGGAGGATGACCTTTAGATGCTCAGACAGCAGCGCAGCTACAAACTGCATGTATGGACAGCCACCCACAGTGCTCGGTATCGTCTGCTTACTTGCAATGTCCATAGTAGCAGCCAAAGTCATACTTATCCTCCACGCCCAAATTCTTGCAGGGCGTAATTGAATCGAACCCGGTCGGGCATCCTACAATTGGACAGGTGTCAGATTTGTCAAAAAGGTCTCATCACAAGTTGGAGGGTGCAGGTGTGAGCAAGAGACTGAAACAAAGGACAAACAGGCAAAGAGTCAGCTGAATAAGAGATTGCTGAGAGGATAAACACCACTTGGGAGGGAATGACTGGGCAGAGACTGTTATGCAGATGGAGCAGAACAAGAGTGTGAAGTTGAAGAAGCGGGACAGCCAGCAAGGGCACCTGTACATGCATGCCTGTAAGCGGGCACGAGATGTGTGTGTGTGTGTGTGTGTGTGTGTGTGTGTGTGTGTGTGTGTGTGTGTGTGTGTGTGTGTGTGTGTGTGTGTGTGTGTGTGTGTGTGTGTGTGTGTGTGTGTGTGTGTGTGTGTGTGTGTGTGTGTGTGTGTGTGTGTGTGTGTGTGTGTGTGTGTGTGTGTGTGTGTGTGTGTGTGTGTGTGTGTGTGTGTGTGTGTGTGTGTGTGTGTGTGTGTGTGTGTGTGTGTGTGTGTGTGTGTGTGTGTGTGTGTGTGTGTGTGTGTGTGTGTGTGTGTGTGTGTGTGTGTGTGTGTGTGTGTGTGTGTGTGTGTGTGTGTGTGTGTGTGTGTGTGTGTGTGTGTGTGTGTGTGTGTGTGTGTGTGTGTGTGTGTGTGTGTGTGTGTGTGTGTGTGTGTGTGTGTGTGTGTGTGTGTGTG
>WELB01000289.1:78005-92213 GCA_009602725.1 Spirogloea muscicola | reverse complement strand
GGCGCGATCGGCATCCGACTGCGCGCCCGACCTGCGGCGGCCCCAGGGCTGGGCCCGGCAGCGGCGGTGGCGGCGCCGGCGGCTGGCTAGGCCAGGAGGCGGCCAGCTCGCGGTTGCGGACGCTGCTGCGGTGGATGCGCTGCGGCTGATTTGAGCACCGATGTAGCTCGGTTGCTCCCCGACGGACGTCGCTCCGAGCCGGCGACCATGGAGGCTGGCGTCGCCGATGAGCGTGCTGCAACTCCGCGAGCGCTCTGCTGATGTGCAGCGCCGCTCGCGTCGCCGGGCCGGCCGCTTCGCACTGCGGGCCGGAGAATAGACCGGGGCTCCATTGCAGTGCCGAGGCTGCACACAAGCGACATGGTGAGAGAACGCGCGGACCTCCGCCTCCGCGGCCGCTTTGTACAGCTCCATCGTAACCTGCGCGGTCTGCGCTGAGGGGCAGGGACGAACTGCCAGGCTTGAGTGGTGTATCCGGACACACTTCAACTTCAAGTCAATGCAAGAGCAGTTTGACTCGTGTTCATCTTGGCTCGGTCTTCAATCGCAAGGCAGCGCAAGTCAAATTTCATGGTTAGCGGGAGGTTATAGGATGCATTGCCTACCACAAAGCGTGAGGGATCGAGCTGCTCACGAATGGGGAAAAATGTTGTGCTGTGAGAAGCCTTTCATCAGTGACCAGCCTGTGCGGACAATTCTATCTCCACAATGGTGCTCTTGACCCTGTGCTGCCGCCGTCGCTGGTGCTGCTTGGCTGCTGTGAAGCAGGCCGTATCAGCGGCTCTGGTAGCCGGGTCGCCTGTGTGGGTGGAGGATGCGGACCAGGCGTGGGCTGGGGCCGAGCTTGTGAGCACAAGCGGCAAGGATGCAGTTATTTGCACTCCCGAGGGCGCCATGGTACGCAGGCCTTCCCGGCCAGGCGCTATAACGAGCGAGTCGCGATGGCAGCACTCGACTAACAGCGAGGAACATGGTCGTCCATATGATGCACATCCCCAACCAATGCCAGAGGCTCACAACCTGCCAGTGACTGGGACTGCTGGGACTGCTTCATGTGTGCTTGATGCTGTCTTTATCACTGTGCTTGAAGCCACTTAAGGTGGTTGCCTGCTCTTGCCAGGTGACTGTGCCGCTGGCCAAATGCCACCCTCGAGACCCAGAGACAGCCAGCGGCGGCGTGGATGACATGACAAAGCTGGCATATCTGAATGAGCCAGGGGTGCTCTACAACCTGGCCTCTAGATACAACCTTGATGAAATTTATGTGAGGCCCAAGCTGGAGTTCCTTGTGCACAAATCCTGCATGATTATTTGTATATCTGGAGCCTGGTGCTAAATCTGCTGGTAGGCATGATTCGTACCTCAGATTTCAGATCAAGCTCACACATCCACTCTACCCTTGTTAAGGACAGTGGGTGCTTTGCGAGTTGGATGCAGACATACACAGGCAACATTCTCATTGCCTTGAATCCATTCGCCAAGCTGCCTCACCTGTACAATCTCTCAATGATGGAGCAATACAAGGGTGCAAAGCTTGGGGAATTAAGCCCTCACGTGTTTGCAATAGCAGAAGCCGCATATAGGTGAAAGCAATCCAAAGTGGCACCTCATTGAAGAATTGGTAGCCACAGTGCCAGCAATGCCACCACTGTTGCACCCTTTGTGCAACAAGATGCAACTTATGCTTGTACATCCCTTGTCAGCTCAGTACCTTGCAGGCAGTGTGCTTGGTGGTTTTAAGATTATGTGCCTGTAAACAGCAGATTGGTGACAAGGTGGTGTCTGGAAGCAGGGCGATGATTGACGAAGATAGGAGCCAGTCAATCCTTGTCAGCGGCGAGAGTGGGGCAGGAAAGACGGAGACGACAAAGTTGATCATGCAGTACCTGGCTTACATGGGTGGCCGTGCCTCAGAAGATGGTCGCACAGTAGAGTCGCAAGTCCTGGAAGTGAGGGACTAGCTACTGAGAGCTCTTGCTACTGGCAGTGTCATCCACAAAATTTGCATCTTCTGTCAGGTCTTTGTTGCCCGCCGTTATGAGGACAACCGCAGTCCTTGATCATCGACACATTAGTCTAGCACATTCATTGTGCCTGCACATGGCACAGAATGAATAAGCATCCGTTGCATGGTGCACATGCCTGCTTGCATTGACACTCACTGCAAATGCTGCAAGCAAATGAAGCTTGTCATTGTCTTATACTTGCAGTCCAATCCACTCTTGGAGGCCTTCGGCAATGCAAAAACTGTTCGCAATGATAATTCCAGGTACAGGACAATCTCTATTCTGGCATGAGTGAGCATTGCAGGTATTTGCATACGCTTGCCTCCATCATGCAACTAGAGATCGATAGGACACAGATCAGCTGTTTCTGACAGAGCTGGCACAGTTGTTGGTCCTCAGCCGATTTGGAAAATTTGTGGAGCTTCAGTTTGACAAAATTGGGAGACTATCAGGAGCTGCAGTCAGAACCTATCTCCTGGAGAGGTCAAGGGTGGTCCAGATTGCTGACCCAGAGCGCAATTACCATTGCTTCTATCAATTGTGCGCTGGTGCTGATGCAGAGGTGAGTCTGCAGCAGTCCTGCAGATATAGCACTCTGCTGCCATGAATAGTGAGATAAACATGTGTCTTCCCACCAACATTTAAGCACATTCTGTAAATAAGGGCTGCAAAACACATCTGGAGAATGTTATATGGTTCTGCTATTTCATGGCTGTTGTTGATGCTGCCATTAGCCAGCAACTTGCATAAGTGTGGCTCAGTGTCTTGGTACTTTTGTCTCAGTGTCAATGAGAGGTCGTGTGGCGTGGTATTGGCCTCTCTAAGAATTGGCCACCTAGTTGGAGCTGACTCACTCTGTGTTACTTGTGTAGGAGCGAGCAGCATACAGGCTAACTTCAGCTGAGACATACCACTATCTCAATCAGAGCAAGTGCTACGAGCTCCCAGGGAAGGAGAGCAATGCATCAGAGTATGCTAAGACCAAGCATGCCATGGACGTTGTTGGCATCAACTTGGAGGAGCAGGTTGTGGCGGGTCCCTCCTCGACAATACGCAATACCCCTATTGTCTTCAATCAGCACCAGGCTACGTGTAATATTGTTGAATGGTGTTATTGCTATTGCACGGCAGGACACAATTCTCGTCAGTATGCTGCCCCGGTTGAAGTTCACTTTATTGAGAGTGTGTGTAGTTTCTAATTCTTGCAGGTCCTTGGCAACATACAAACTAGCAATTGCTAGTTTGTAGTTCTTATGGGGTCTTTGTTCCTGTGCAGGAAGCAATTTTCCGAATAGTGGCTGCCATACTGCACATTGGCAACATCACTTTCAAGCCAGGATTGGAAGGCGATTCTTCCCAGATTGCAAATGAACAGAGTCGGCAACATGCATCAACCGCTGCAGAGCTTCTCAGGCATGGATTGCTCCAGCTGACTAGTAGGGACGCATCTACAGCAATCAATTATTTCAGAGATTTTTGAAATTGTAGACCTCTGCAGATGTTTTGTCTAATTTCAGGCTCAATAATATGACACTGCTGGCTGGTAACACACGCTTGGAAAGGCTCTTGACATTTTCCTTGTTGGTGTATGCAGGTGTGATAGTAATGCACTAATCTCCTCTCTTACAACCCGTACAATTGTAACAAGAGGAGAGAGCATCATGAAGACGCTGGATGCTGCAGCAGCAGTTGTCAACCGAGACACCTTGTCCAAGACCATATATTCTCGGCTATTTGGCTGGTGAGGTCTTGACATACATTTTGCAAATGCATGATGATGCTGATCCAGCTATACAAAAGCTTCAGATATGAGCATCTTGATGAACGATCCTGAGACCAGCACTCTTTACCACAGGTTGGTGGAGAAGATCAATAATTCCATTGGGCAGGACCCTCAATCAACAAGGTTGATAGGAGTGCTAGATATTTATGGGTTTGAGAGCTTTAAGCTGAACAGCTTTGAGCAGTTTTGCATTAATCTAGCAAATGAAAAACTTCAGCAACACTTTAACCAGGTAAGGACACTGAAGTCACATTGCTGTGCTTATGAGAAACTTGAGGCATGTGCAAGATAACAGCTGCGCGTGCTACTTTCATACTTGAGGAGCAGCTATCAAGTAGAAGGGTGTATAAGAGTAAAGAAGCATACTCGTCAACCGATTTGTCATACCCATCTCAGTATATCACAGTACACAGATTATTGAGCATAACAGACGTTCTTTGTAATTGGACAGCATGTCTTCAAGATGGAGCAGGAGGAGTATGAGAAAGAGGCAATTGACTGGAGCTACATTGACTTTGTGGACAATAAGGACGTGCTAGACCTCATTGAGAAGGTGTAGCAACACGCTGCAACATCTTCACCATGAGAAGATTCAGCTTACCTGATGCTCCTTACTATGGATTTGAAGACAGAAAGTTGCAGTGGCATGCACAGCTGCTTAAATTGAGACTCACGCTTGGCTTGTTCTTCCTTTTGGCTTTCCCCTCATACTTATGCAATGCTTGTCCTCAGAAACCAGGCGGGATGATCTCTCTGCTGGATGAGCAATGGTAAGTGCAATTGTTCTAGTTATTGTGCTGCTGTCTTCAGCTGCTGCAAGCTAAGAAGCAAGTCATTACACTGCCCATACTGCCCCTTGATCTGCCAACAGCACCTGGCATCACAGATTGTGGATCTAGATCTTCAAGGTAATGAAGTCTGGCGTTTATCTGATGGTCTCCTTGCATTCGGCAGCATGTTTCCAAGGTCAACACATGAGACATTTGCGACCAAGTTGTATCAGGCCTTCCTCAATAACCCGCGATTTTCCAAGCCTAAAGTATCTAGGACAGACTTCACCATAGACCACTATGCTGGGCAGGTAATTTACTTTCACAAGTGAGCCCTTTAGCTGTTAGAACCACAAGATTGGAATGTATGTAGTGCAAATGTTCAGACTAGGACGCCTTTCATTATTGCTAAGAGGCCAAGCTAGTATGAGCCAGTCCAATATGCATCTGAGCAACTTGACTTACTATATCTGCACAGCTTGACAGCAACCACAGTGAGATTTGGGCAGGTCACCTACCAGACCGACTTGTTCTTGGAAAAAAACAAGGACTACATAGTGGCTGAGCATCAAACCTTACTTGGAAACTCCAGTTGCCCTTTTGTTGCCAGTATCTTTCCACTTGCCAATGACACGAGTACCTCTTCATACAAGTTTTCATCTCTAGGCACCCGCTTCAAGGCATGGCCCTCCCCTCTCGTGTCAGTTGAGGAGAAGCTCGTCTTACTTTGACCTTGTTCACTTCAGTCCCACGCATCACATTATACTCTTCTGACCTCATGTGGGATGTCTTGCATCTCTATGTATGATGCAATCATCCTTATGACCAGATTGGATAGGGATAAGATACCATGACAGCATAGCTCGCTTCTATATTTGCTCCCGCTCATGGGAGGACTGTTGCAGCAATGAAGTTGCAAGTTGGCCAGGCTGCAATGTGTTGCATCCTCGTACAGAGTGCTGCGTGGCTCTTGTGAAGCTCATGTTTCACTTCTCCCATCTGCCTGGCAGCAACAACTTGCAGCCCTGATGGAGACCCTCAAGACAACGCAGCCGCATTATATTCGTTGCGTGAAACCGAACATGAAAAATTTGCCAAATTCATTCGAGCATCGGAATGTACTTCAGCAACTCCGGTGTGGTGTACGTACAATTTATCTGGCACTCTTTTACTAGCAGATTATTGGCCTATGGCTGGATATAGATTGTCAGCAAGCTAGCCTGAGTAGCTTGCACTTTTAGTGTATTTGGCAGACAGAGTGGATTGCACCATCTACTTTGCTTGCTAAAAGCAAGAGAGCTGCCAATATTAAGAAATCTTCTTAATATTGGCAGAAGACATGTGTGTGGAAAACAAGCTCTCACCTCTGTCTGGGCAATGTCTGCAGGGTGTGCTGGAGGCAGTCAGAATCAGTTGTGCAGGTTATCCTACTCGGAAGTTGTATGATGAGTTCCTTGAGCGCTTCAGCGTGCTCGCTCTAGAGCTTCTTCAAGACAAGTTAGTACATCAATGTGCAGACGACCTGCCAACATTGGACTAATGCATGAACTTACATATGTCTAGAGATCACTTGTGAGGGTTGTGAAGGTTGCTTGTAAATTTGCAAAGTCATTGGCTTAGTGCGTATACTGTGTGCGTTGGCCATTTGTGGACGGACTTACATGACTTACAAGGTGGGTATGATCGGTTACATGACTTGGTCTATACAACTTGGGTATGTTGGTGTCACATGCTACAACAATCAAAGACAACAATCTCATTGTTTGTTTTTTGCACTTGATTGCATGTCAGTTGTGATGAGAAGGAGGCAACACTTAGGTTGCTGAACAAGACGGGACTGAAAAATTATCAGGTTTGTGGTATTATGGTGCAGTTTAATTACAGTACGCGTACGTTCTGCAAGGAGGATAATTGTACCTCCGAGTAGCCGGCGAAGCCAGCAGTTGTCATATATCTGCTGAGTCTCTGTGCCTGTGTGTGGCAGCTTGGAAAAACCAAGATCTTCCTTCGAGCAGGCCAAATTGCAGAGCTTGATACGCAGAGGGCTGAAGTACTAAACCAAGCTGCAAGGAGGATACAGCGGACCGTGCAAATGTTTCTCCTTCAGAGGCACTTCAGAGCTATGCGGAAGGCTGCAGTGAAGCTGCAAGCACACTGGCGAGGTGATTGGCTGGCTGCGTGAGCTTGTGTTTCTGGTTGTCGTGAGCAACTTGATTTGGCTGGCTGTGTGAGCTTGTTATTCTGAGGATTGTGAGCAAGTTTGATCAAATTGACTTTTTCTACTAAGCAGCCGGCTTCTTATGCCCGCTAGAGATGACTGTAGGATGACATGAGCTTGTCCTCTTTACAAAAGTTTGTCTTGTGATCTTTGGACATAGTTTTTCTTAGCCCATTACATTGGTCTGATGCATCATGCTTGATAGATCCTTCTTTCCAAATTGGATGCCTGCATAGTTGCACCTTGAAGATGGGAAGATGTTCCTACTATCATGCTTAACAGAATGGGAGTTGTGTATGGAATTGAGATCTGTAGGCAAGGCGGCTCGAGATCTGTACCACCGCATGCAAGCAGAGGCGGCAACCATAACAATACAGAAATATGTTCGATCATGGTTGGCTAGAGTGCATTATGCTCGTCTTCAAAGAGCCACCGTGCAGCTTCAAGCAGGTGCTCGAGGCATGTTCGCAAGAGCCCTTTCTCGCCAACTACGCCGTGCAAGAGCAGCCTTGAAGATTCAGGTGCATTTCCAACCAAGACATTACTCATTATTAGCAAAAACTGCAATTAGAAGTGCAGCATGGTGCCTTTCCTTAATGGAGCCGCTGTTTCAAGGTCTGCTTGCTTTTCCACCTTCCATATGCAAACTGCAGAGCACAGCTGCAGGATGTGCCAATGTCGGGTATCTCTTTTGACTGCTTTCTTGCTTCATGGGCTGATTGTTCGGACAAGTAATAGCCAGCTCAAAGTGATAACTTTTGCTATATGACAGGCTGCTTACCGTGGTCATTGTGAGAGGGCAAGTTACGGGAGGCTCAGAAAGTCAGCAATTTGCCTACAGTCCCTCTGGCGCTGCCGAGCTGCAAGGGCGCAGCTTCGCAAGCTCAAACTGGTCCTACATTCATTCAACCTATATCATGCATAGATGCCCGCACACTCTTAGCAACCCCTTGGCTGGCCTCACTTGGGAGAGTGTGTCCGATGATGTTGTGAACTCCAGCATGCCTGGCTGTCTGCAAGCTCACCTTCTGCAGTCACACCCACTGGAGCAGTCCCAATTAACGCATCACACAATGGACCGACACAGTTCAGAATGAGACAGTTAGATTGCGGCATCTGGGGCAGAAGTCACGGAAGTGTGGTTTGTAGTAGAGCGTCTCTCCTTTTACCTCTGACAATGACACCTTCTTCTGGTGCTAATGCCACTTCAGGAGGCAAGAGAAACCGGTGCATTGCAAGCAGCAAAGACGAAGTTGGAAAAAGAAAATGAAGAGCTCACATGGCGCTTGCAACTCGAGAAACGCTTGAGGGTATACTTTTCTAGGCTTCGCAACGGGTAGTTGAAGTGCATGTAGTGCCAGAACCATCTTACACGCTTCCTTGCTACTGATTAATTGTTGGAGAATCACTTTTGGATTGACAGAGGCATAGGAGGTCTATTTAACAACTACCAAGCAGAGGACCTCTTCTGATAACAAGCTAGCCGTTGCAGATTGACGAGGTGGCAGTGAGGGATGCCGAAATTGCTGGCAAGGAAGGTGAAATACGCAGGATGCAAAGTATGCTGGCTAAGGCAAGCCACCAGGTTGCAGAAACTCAGCACGAGTTGGAGGTCCAGAGGGACTCTCCGAGAGGAGATTTCAGATCACCTGACCTGCAAGCGAGCAAAGTGCTACTGGCTGAGTTGAGGACATCGAGAGCAGAGAAGGAGGAGCTACTCCGGCTTGTGGCCACTGAGCAGGCGGACCGGACAGTGCTGGAGACCAAAGTGGCAGCAGCATACAGGCAGAAAGCTGAGGCGCTTAAGAGAGTGGAAGAGGTGGAGGCTCAGTGTTCTCAATTTCAGGAGGCCATTGTGAGGTAAAGTACTTCCCACTTCTCTTGCAGAATCTTATTTCTGAGCTCGGCACTTATTGTTGTGGAGTCTCTGTCTTTGTGACTTGTCATTGGTACTGAGCAAAGGTCGCTTGCAAATGCCTTCGCTGCGCAGTAGTGAACGCTGCTTCATGCTAGGATATATAGGACAACTAAGTCATGCCCTGGACCTTGCAGGATGGAGGAACAGGTTGGCAGTCTCGAGCAGGAAAATCAAGTCCTGCGGCAGCAGGCTCTTAACCTTACTCCTGCGAAGGGCTTGAACAGCGGCTTCTCGATAATAAATCAGGTGGGGGGCCTGCTCGCAAAGTGCCAACTTTTTACCTGCAGTGTTTCGCTTCTCTTTAATTCCAGCTGTATGACTTGGCTGGCATGGTTACATTAGTGTCTTCACACCACAACATGGTCTGTTCATGTGCAGAGGCCACATGAGAATGGCTTCCTTACTCCACATGGTGGTCACAAGATGCTGTCATACTTGGTAAGGCTTTCAGGGCTGGAGTCGCAATTGTCTGCAAGATCAAGCAAGCCAGTAAAGTCTGAGTCTGTGACCCTTCCTCATTTGGCCATCTTGACTGCTGTCCTTAGCAAGCTTACGCAGATGTAGCGTGCACACTAAACTAGCAGCATTCAAGCAGGACACGCCGGAGACGCTGGAGAAGCAGCAAAGCGAGCTTGATCAGAAGAGGCAGAAGTTGATAGGAGATCGACAGCAGGTTGTGCTTTGAGAACTTTGCTGTCAAGCTGGCCATCACACGTTTGGGTCATACATTATCAAATTACATGATCATTGTACCAGCGCCCTTGCGTCCTAGCACCACTGGGGCTATTATCAATGCGTGCATATCATATGTGCAGTATTTTGTTAGGTCTTACATTGTTGTACACAAGATTGGGTGCAGCATGATCAGGATGCGCTTCTCTCAAGTATCATCCAAGACATTGGCTTCAGTGAGAATCGGCCCGTGGCAGCCTGCATCCTGTACAAGTGCCTGTTGCACTGGCGCTGCTTTGAGGCCGAGCGGACAGCTCTTTTCGATCGCATCATCCAAACAATTGGTTCTGTCATCGAGGTGGGACTGATGTTGAATTGAAGTTGGAGAGGCTGCATAGTATACATCTGCTCAATCAGGGCATGGAGGCCCACCTTTGACGTCCTCAGTGTCCAGAGTGTGAACACATCATCATATGGCCAGCACATTCCCCTGTAGTCCTTAGCCTCAAACCCATTGCTTTTATCATGGCATCATGTCTTCACCACATGTAGAGGGCATGCCTCATGATGTCCTTGGCTGGCTTTCAGAACAAAGCTACCACAGACACGCTGGCCTACTGGCTCTCGAATACGGCCGCTCTCCTATACCTTCTTCAACGGACATTAAAAGCAGGCAGTGGTGCTGGGTCCACGCCTGCTCGGAGGCGGAACACACCCTCCAATATCTTTGGCCGCATGGCTCAGGTGTAGTACCTAAAGCAAGCCCCACCAGGCTTGTGTTTCACAACGAGCTTGCTGCTACTTACAATCTACAATTGCATAAGAATTCCTGAGGCACTTGGGTACACTGGAATGGAGTGGCTCATGTACAATATGAAGACAAGCTGGCACCTCAAACTGTTTACAAGTCAAAAGACATCTATGATCCAGGAATGACTGCTGATGTGCCGGCACTTCACATGCCAGGGTTTCCGTGCATCGCCAGGCCCATTGGCTTCTGGCACCCCAACGCTGGGAGGAGAGGCTCTGCGTCAGGTGGAGGCAAAGTACCCAGCACTGCTCTTCAAGCAGCAGCTGACGGCGTACGTGGAGAAAATATACGGCATGATCCGAGACAATCTCAAGCAGGACATTACTCCCATGCTTGGATCCTGCATCCAGGTCCGACAGTCATTTGAACAAACACTACAGAAGAAAGCTGAAGCAAGAGCCATGACTTTGCTTTGTGCACACGGTTTTGCAGCATTGCCTGGCCAGTACCAGCCCTCAGGCCCAGTGTCAGTCAAGTTAATGTGATCCATCCTTTTATGTCTAGTCCCAAGTATAAGTGATCCTCATGACTCCCCCTGCTGTCACTGTCAACAAGGACAGATACCTTATAGCATACCCGTGTTTCAGGCTCCAAGACTGACCAGGCCGGGATCAAGCAAGTCCTCCTTGTCATTGTCGCCCTCGAATCGGCACCACCAGGCATTGAGCAGCCACTGGGGGACAATAATCAGCTCATTGTCCTCTCTCCTCAGTACACTGCGGGCCAACAAAGTACGTGCCGCAACAAGGCCTGGCAAGTCGTCACGTGCATGTTTGCTCTCTATTGACAAGGCACTGTTAAGCTCCCTCCAAGCAGCCAAAACATTAAGGTTGTGGGTATTGCTTTTGTTTTGTCTGCTATGTCAGGTACCGCCTTTCTTGGTCCGCAAGCTTTTTCTGCAAATATTTTCTTTCATCAATGTCCAGCTATTCAACAGGTCAGACTCGCCTTTTCATCCCAGTGACAGTCGGTTGCTGTACTCAACAGTGTGACAGCAAGTGCAAGCTCATTGCTCTCCCTTCCGTTACACAGTAAGAGTCACACCAGAAAGAGCAAGCTAGAGTCTCATCATTTGAGATGATTGCAACTGAATCACTATTGCTTCGCTCCTCTGCAGCCTCTTACTGAGGAGAGAATGCTGCTCCTTTAGCAATGGGGAGTATGTCAGAGTGGGCCTGGCTGAGCTTGAGCACTGGATCAATGAAGCTACTGCCGAGGTGAATTTCTTCGTTGCCTGCATCTCTTGCGAGCATCTGCAGAGGAACAGGCGCCTGTTTCCAGCATGCTTGTGCATGTTGAATATCTGCCAAATTTACAGTGAGACTTGCAAGAAGAGCACTATGAAGCTCATACTTAGCTTGCTGGCTCTTGATGGGTTCAGTACACAGGGTCTGCATGGGATGAGCTCCAGTACATCCGGCAGGCTGTAGGGTTTCTGGTGAGACCATGCATAAGATGCTGCTGCCTCTCCTCTCCACAGATGGCTATTCACTTCCACTTTCTATTGGACCGTTGTCATTGTCAATCCACCTGCTGCATCCCTCTTGCTGCTGGCCTTACGTGTCTCAGTAAAGCGAAGAGCTTGTTGTAGTTGTTAGCAGTATGCTGATTATTAGTCAGCATGCTGCAGGTGATACACCAGAAGCCAAAGAAGGCCCTTGACGAAGTCACACACGACCTGTGCCCTGTAAGTCCTGAGGCTACTCAGTTGACCCCCACTTTCAACAGATTGAGAGCTGATGCAGGAACAGAACACACTTCACCTCATTTGGTCAATGAAAATTATAGAGTAGGATATGTCCTGTGGTAGACAATCACATGTTCGGTAACGAACTCACTCACTAGAATTCAAAGTAGCCTTTATTGATGTGGTCCACATTGAGTTCTCCAGGACCCCTTGATTTGTGCCTCGCTTATCTTGTGCATGATAATTTTCCTGGTATTGTCACGGCAGGTTCTGAGCATCCAGCAGCTTTACAGAATAAGCACCATGTATTGGGATGACAGATATGGAACCCACAGCGTCTCCCCCGAGGTTGGTGGTGCTCGCTTATGATGCTTCTGAAAGAAGTGGCAATGATCAACTTGTGCAAAGCCGAGGCTCCGTCTGGAGCACTGGTGTTCCCTTGCGTCAGGCTTGTGATGATAGGCCGGGGCGATTGTCACAGCGAGCAAGTCCTCACGTGATGAAGCTGCTTGCTGCATGCCAGGTTATTGCGAGCATGCGTGTGCTCATGACAGAGGACTCGAACGGGGCGGCCGCCAACTCATTCCTCTTAGATGATGACTCGAGGTCCACTACCTTCTCACCGTTGGTCACGTGCAAGGCCGTTGCTTGTGACGTGGTCTTAGTCCTTTGGAGCTACATGCTACATACTCTCCGACTCAGAGTCTTCTGTAAGACTCTGTTTGATGTGTTTGACTAATGCGACGTGATTGGGCGCCATTGGGCGCCAAGATGAGAGGAATGTCCAGATTGCCAGGTTCTTGGCTCACTAGAGCAAAGCACGCTCTGCCTCAGAGTGTCTGAGCATTCTCGTGGTCATCTGCTACTGCAGGATCCCATTCTCAGTCGACGACATATCCAAGTCCATGCCTTCTATCGAGCTGGCCAATCTCGATGCCCCTCCTCTACTTCGCGACAGCGCCGCCTTCGGTTTCCTTATTACGAATTCTGCTTAGTGTTCACCTCAGTGCTGCCCGCATCACCCCCATCACTGCTGTACTGACAAGCTTTCAAGCAGCATCCATCATCCTCACCTCCCGTTTACTGCCTGCACAATACTCCCCCTGCCGTGTTATCAGCCGCCCATTCTTTCTTGCAGCATCCTGCAGCACTCTACTTGCAACAAAGCCCGTTGGCTTTGCTGCTAAATTGATAACCTGTAAATTCTTTCAAGACATCTTCCAGTGTCTGTCGCGAGGACCAGTCAAATGCAGTAACAGGATGAGATCACGCCAACAGTGCGTTCGAGGGGTGCAATGGCTGAGGCAGCACCAGGTCCATTTGTGGCATGCAAGGTGGTGGCGAAAGCCCCATATTTTCACTGTTTGACGCTTCTGACGCTTTGTGGATCATTATTATCACTTCAAGAAGTATGTGCATCCTGGTGCAAAGGCTCAAACCCCCAGGCAGCATGAAAACGAGAACCTTTTTTGCTGATCGTTGCCGATGATCTGAGCCGCATAGCACTGTCCAAGTTGCCAACAGGCTATAGATAGTTAGGGCGAGTATCAATGCGATCTCACCAGCAACAACTGCATCGATTGCAGACTGCCAGTCGCTGCAGAATGTGGCCCCTGGTCTCATGATCCAGCATCGTCCGGCCCTCTAAAGGCCAGTGCCATGCTGCCAAGCGGGAGCTTGGCGGTTGCGCCGAGCGACGGTGGAACAGCCAAGCTGGCAACCAGTCACAGATGCAAGCAAGCGAGGACGGCTGGCAACTCTAGAGGATGCTCCACAGACAGCCCTGAAGTAGGCCCATGCTGCTGAGTCGTACGCAGAGCGAGCAGCCACCCGGCTGGCTGAAGCACTTTGGCAGCAGCCTCACATCAGACCAGCTTGCCATAGTGGCTCCGCCAGCTCGGTGGCAGCGCCATCTGGATTGTCTCCAGGATGGCAGTCACGTTACAGTCGATCGAGCTTGTGAAGTTGCCATGGCCATGCAGGAGGTAGTAGTCAATGCCGCAGTTGTCTGAGAGGTGGTGGAAGCAGAAATTGTTGTACAGTTGCGGGCGCACTTCAACTACGGCTGTCCCTGGCTGCATGAAAAGCTGCGCGCCCATCCCGCAGATGCTTAGGTTAGTGCTTGCACATCACCTGAAGGGCCAGCAACTCGTGCAAGTCCCAAGCAAGAAGAGGGCTTAAACTTGCAGTTACATTGTCTGTGTGCAAGGCGCGTGCTTGCATGTGGGAGGCATGCCGCACGCACATACACACAGAAAGGGAGAGGCACGTGCTTGCATGTGGCGGTTATACACGGCATGCACACGCAGAGAGGGGGGGGGGGGGGGGGGGGGGGGGGGGGGG
>WELB01000289.1:12591-30411 GCA_009602725.1 Spirogloea muscicola | reverse complement strand
TTTTTTTTTTTTTTTTTTTTTTTTTTTTTTTTTTTTTTTTTTTTTTTTTTTTTTTTTTTTTTTTTTTTTTTTTTTTTTTTTTTTTTTTTTTTTTTTTTTTTTTTTTTTTTTTTTTTTTTTTTCGGCGGCGGCGACGACATTTTAGGTTTAGATTCAGGGTTTAGGATTAAGGATAGAGGCGCAAGAGAATGTACGTGCGCGTGAAGCGGAAGAAGGCGACGTACTTCGTGCAGTGTGAGGCGTCAGCGCCGGCGGCGGAGCTCAAGGAGCGCGTGCGCGCCGCGGCGGGCCTCGCCACCGCCGCCGCCGCCGCCGACGACCTGCGGCTCATCCCCGCGGGCGCCCGGGAGCCGCTGGCGGACGCCAAAACCCTGGCGGAGCAGAATGTGAGCCACGCGGCTTCGCCTAATCAACTCAATCTTTGATCTGGAGTGAAAGGATGGCGGCGCCTCAAACGCTTCAGGGTTTAGGGTTTGAAACCTGAACCCCTGAACCCTGAAGCCGGAACCCTGAGCCCTCGGGCGCCTCCGCTGTCATGGCCGCCAAGCCCCCTCGCCGTGCGCCGCCGCTCTTTCGGTGTGTGCCTCGTCTGATCGCGGCATGGATCATGCAGTGACAATATTTGTAAGCCTTCACTTCATATCAGGAGCCACATTTTTGTGGCACTGCATGATTCCAGCTCACAGCGTCGCGCCGGCATGCTGCAGGTGGAGAACGACGCCGTGCTTGCGCTCGTCCTACGCTCACCAGGTAAGCGAGAGCAGCCGGGCCTGCTGGCGATGGAGAACTGCCGTTGCTCTCCTCTGCGGTTGCCCAGCAAGGCCTCCTGGCTGGTGCCGGTGCAGCTAGACGGAACCCACTTGCGAGAATACCTGACGCTCGCATTGGCCTGCCTCCAGACTCCAAGGCCTGGGAGGCCGTGGACATCCAGATGTACGCCGAGAGCAGCGGTGTGTCCGAGGTCGAGTCCAGCTGACAGCCTCTGCGCTCAATCACCAGGGGTCTTGGCATGTCCTTGCTTGTAACCCTGCCTGCAACCAGTATACTCTGCACTTAGAGCAGAGCTTGTGCTTGAATGGGGACTACGATCCTCGCATGCTGGCCGACTCTGTACAGTGCAAAACAGGCTCAACAGTCTGTAATCTAGAATTCCTCGGCATAGGGTGAGCGCATGCTCGTTATATTGCTGGGCTGTGTCTATTGCCGACAGTCTGGACAAGCAACCATTGCTCACAGGCTTGAGGCAAGACAATGAGTACACCATTGTCCTCTTCTTGTGGCAACATGTCATTGTGTGACGTGGGATGGAGGAAGCAAGTGCCTCTGGCCGCTCTCTCGTCAGCTTATTGATTCTGGCCTCCACTTCTTCTTACTGGAAGATGCTACACGTCACTGGCAGCAGTGTGTGCCTTATCGGGCCACTTACCTTCTCCTTGATCACTATAGCTCTGGAATGAGCTTGCTGGAGATGTATGTTTCCCAAGTTTGCACGTGCCTCCGGACTGCCCATGACAAAGATCAAGGGGGCCTAGCTTAAGTCCGACTAACGGTAGAATTGGAGGCCAGCCTGATACTATGAACATTTTCCTTGTAGAGTGCCACTGCCTGCCGCACGACTTGTAAGCGCTTGCTTCCCAGTATTGGCTTGCTGCAGCAGTGCTTCAATATTGCAGTGGCGGACGAGCAATCAAATATAGGGACTAGCATTTTTGCGGGTCTCAAGCGCCTGTGCATAGAGTTGCCCATTGGGGATAGCAGGTATGCGTGCGATCCTGGGGAGGACTGTGTCCAGGGTAAGTGGTTGTACACCGGAGGTATACAGATTCATTTTGATGATATTAAGCTCCTGATCCTTACTCCAAAAAACATCATTGAGGACCTGAAGTGGAGACACGACGGCTGGGAAATCAAAAGGATCCCACTCTTCCAGTTTTCCTGAGACCCACTTGCTGGCTGGACTGTGCTCGGCAGACGGTCTATTCATGGGTTGAGTCCCCTACTCCTGGTGTGTGACTGCGCCAATGCTTCATCTGCAATTGACATTCGAATAGCTTGTATTTTGTTGTGGCAACTGGTGGGACCTTCTGCAGAGTGCCACTGTGCTCGGCGGCCTGTTTGGTCGCTACTGCTGCGGCACCAGCCAGGCAGGCTGCTTGAGAGAAAAGCAGACACTCATAAAACCTTGGGAAGTTGGGTTGTAGATGTGCAGGCCAGCTCACTCAGGGGCCAGCTCGACAGCATCCTTCGAGTGAACGAGTGTGCCACACCATCAGGGCCGGCTGTTTAGTTGCACATACAATTTTGTGAGCAGCTAACTGCATGTGGATCAAATTTGTCATTTAAATTTCTAAATGAGCTCAGCAGCAAATAGGCTGCGGCGAGCACTACTCGCGCTTGGTCAAGTGTGCTCGGCGGGAAGCCAGGACAGCTTCGTATTCAAAGCGGACAATATTTGGGATATGCGTGCTGTCCCGGACGCAAAGGTAGCGGAAAAGTGGGAGGGTCTCGAGCCAGGGAAAGAGTGTCGGTGAGACGCGCTCAACTGCTGTGTACCATAGAATTGCACCCGCCAGCCCCACGCATGCGCCTGCAACGAGCAGAAACAGTGCTTAGCTGTGGAGTCTCACTAGCCCCAAGCTGCTCCTTGCACAGGCTTTAACTTGATTGAAGATGCATCAGAGACCAACTCATTCACCTGCCATGACCTGACTGAGCGTGTGGTAGCCAAGATATACACGCGAAATCATGGTGAGGAGCGCGAACGGCCACGGCAGAGTGGCTGACAGGACCTTGCTGACGCCGTCGTCATATGTGTTGTGCCGGAGAACCAGGAGGGTCATGTAGAGGGCGAAGAAGCACATGTATTGCGCATGACTGCAGCAGCAGCAAACTGGGGGTGAGCCCAGCAACAAGGCAACACACTTCTTGGCAGCCGCTTGGACCCCTCTAGAAACGTGCGACGGGCCACGTCTTCTCTTTCTGAGATACTCTAGACAAATGATCACAATCTGCACAGGATAACATGCAACTATTGGGCCTTTTGATGAAGCGAGGCCTTGCACCATGGGACATTACTTGATGATACTAATCCGCATGGTAGTATATCTGCTGCTTTGCGCCTCTCTCTCAGACGATTACGCAATCCTCAGTCAGGCAATTGTGATATTCAGTGCCTTCTTTCGCCAACTTTCACACTATCCACTGTCAAGACTGTGACAAGAGGTTGAGAAGGTACACCTTGATGGCATGCCATGGGACTCGCACATCTCCAGCGCTTCGCACGTCATGGGGCGCGGCATGCGGAGCGTGCGCTTCAGCACCTGAAAGGGCGACGGCCACTGGCACTGAGGCTCATGGCACAGTAGCAACCGAAGGTGCAGCGGTTTCTACATTCGTTAGCCCATACAATGGGCCCCACTTATGGTCATTAGTACGCAATGTACTTTTTCGAGTGGCAGACCTCAGCGACTGTGGGGCTGCAGCCCACCTGGTTGGCGGCCTCAGACGCGATGGTCCCGAGGCAGAAGGCGATGGTCCGGAGCTCGCGGCGGGCCAGGACGTGCCCGGGGAAGCCGGCAAAGGCGATGAGCACCGGGAGGAGCGAGGCCCAGGCCAGGAGTTTCCCGACCCGGTCGTCGGCCTCGTAGCGGATGTGGAAGAGGTCGACGGCCTTGAGCGGCATGGCGCCGCCGTTGAGGCGAGCGCCCGCGTCAGTGGGACGATGGCTGCGGCCTCCAGCGGCCGGGCGTCTGGCCGCCGCCGCTGGCCATGGCGGTCGAGTGAGCGCGTGGAAGCGGTGCTGCTGGAGCTCAGCGGCTGCCGCCGCCTCTTGCCGCTGCTGCTGCCGCCGCCACAGCTGGCGCTGTGCCTGCGCAGCTTGAGCACAGCTAGCTGCCTTCGGCAAGCTTTTCAAAGAAGTGAGCTCGTTCGGCCGACGGAATGTTTTCGTGTATTTGATAACAATTGAAGGCCAGAATGGTCAAAGGAGGGCGGGGGAGTTCCAGTACATTGCGACTCAGGCCTTCGCTGATCGCTGATATCAGCAGCTGCTGATCGGGAAGTGCCTCTCCCGAAGGGGCGAGGGCTGTTGCAGAACGCCAGCCCTGGACAAGGTGTACATGGAACAGCTCTTCTAATGTATAAGGCCATGGCGATGAGAAAGCAAAGGGAACGGAGTGTGTATTAGTTGGAGGGCCTGTGTGACCAAGTACAGAAGCAAGCACATTGACACGTACATCACAAGCTGCTAGCCGACCCGCCCAGTAACCACGAGTCGCGCATACAGTTCGCTAACTGATGCCCGAATACCGGACGGCAACTGACAAGCGGATGATACGAGACCATCGTGACGTACTTGATCGCTTGAAACGAGTATCTTTTGACACAAAATAACGCAAACTCTTGGAGCCGTCCGGCACTCCTAGACTACATAAGCGACCAGATGACATGGCCGCGTGTGGGTTACAGCCTGCATACGAGGGTGCAGGAAAGCGGGAGCAAGCTTACTTGAAATTGTTTGCCTTAACACAGACGTCCTGAATAGATATGACACGTAGTAGCTGCTGTTGTACCAAGTTAGGACTGCCGTCCCCCTGTACTGGCAAGTCACTGAGGTGCTGGAATAAATTCGTTACATAATGCAAATTCGAGGTGTGATGGACGACCATGTGGCCCACTTCTCCAGCACTGACACTGCTTCGAGACGACTCCGAGGGCTTCATCTAAGCAAGGCCACTAGCAATGCGTTGCTGCGTTTTGGCCCGCCTGCGCAAACTTGGGCGGCACAGGCACGTGCACAGCATGCTGCCACCGGATGGCGGCAGCACTCGGCAGAAATCGCAGGATGGCCGCCTGTGTGCGATTCGGCGGCCGTGGCCGCTTGCCAGGTGAGCCTGCTACCGGTACTTTGACGCTGCCCTTGCTTAAGCGGAGGTTGCCGTTGCTGCTGCCAGCACCCGGTGGAGTTAGAGAGCCCGGCGCGGGCGCCCATACGCGCTTGCGCATCGTGCCTGCTGCTGTATTACCGCCGCTTTCTGGGTTTCCTGGCTGATGCCGGACGTCCCAAAGTCGCACCTGCACGATGTCACCAGCAACATAGTCACATGGTCGACCTGCAGCCAGCAATCTGATAGCCAGCGACCTTCCCAGCTGCTGCACTAGGAAACGGTGCTTCTGGCACAATATCAGGACAGGTAGTGAACATGCACTCGTTTTGGAGAGGGTGACTCGCCGTGTGGTCGTCGGCGCATGTGGCCACCTTGAAAGCATCGCCATGGCACCTGTCGTCACGAATAATGAGGTGCTGAGCACCTTATTGTAGTCCAGATAGTGCTCAGAATGCTCCGAGGTCATTACACTGCCGCAAGCGGGAGTGGCTGTAGAGAACATCTTTGGAGGCTAGCAAGCAAGCACGCTAGAGGGCCAGCAACAGCAGAGGCCTTGATTGCATAGGCGGCCGTGATGCAGGCCTGGCTGCAAGCGCACCAGTCGACGCCCATCACCTCCCCCACATGACCCTCCAGCATGGTCGACGGAGCACCGGGCCTTGCTGTCTGCAACACGCACGCATGCAGCACCGAGCAGCAGAGTCAGCACCATTGGCGAGCGTGCTCTCCACTCTGGCGTGTGCCGCCCCTGCACAATCGTCCTGTAGGGAGTCGTGCCCAATGACCTTGGTCACTTTAGACTTCGGGATCACAAATGACTCTTAAGATGGCATCGCAGCTGACGTTGAAGAGCAAGATGTACAAATGTGCTTACCTCCCAAATGTGCGTCCTGCCGCAACCAGACCCGCTCAGAACATGTGCACCGTCAGGGCTGAATGCCGCCTGCCAGGGGGCACGCTGCATGGAGGCCATCAGCAGCGCCAGTAGGACGTCTGCGTGCGTGCCTGCATGCAAGTGTGCTGCTAAAGATATCCAGCAGGAGCCATAGTAAGTCACCTTGACAAAGAAGGAGGAGCAGGCGTGGCCCGAGAAATGGGCGGCCGGGCCGGCCTCCAGCCGCAGTGTGTCATACATGTAGATGCTGATAAGAAAAACCCACGCCCGCCGCTGGTGCGGCCGGTTGGTCGTGGGGCCAGAGGTGGACCATAGCAGACTGGCATGCCTTGGGCAGAGAGCAGGGCGCCAGTGCCGCTCACGTATGGTCGGCGCATGATGCCAGAAGCCGCGTCCCGCTGCGGTCCTGGGCAAGGCTTGCGAAGCCATGCACGCGCTCCGGCTGCTGTACAGCGCACGATTGTCAAGACCAGTTACTGGGCAGTGCCATCAGCGCTGCTAGTCATCTCCATGGCTGCTAACGTGGTGCCAAATACCTGACTATCACAAGACGGCAGGCCCCTCACTCTGTCACCGCTGCCATGGCTCGAGGTCGAGGTTGTGCCTTGTGGGCCTGGCACGACCAGCACCGCAGTCCCGAGGTTGCGCTGGTCCCAGATCTTGATGGCCCTGCAGGAAGGCCGCAGTCAGCGTGCGCTAAGATCTGCTGCTCTTTGTTACGGCGGGCACAGTGGGGATGGCGGCCGGGTCGGCGACGGCGGCAGGGCAGCCTCACCCATCGCTTGCACCGGTGGAGGCGAGCAGCCGCTCGTCGAGGAGGTGGAGCACGGACGTGACGCTGTGCCTTGCCGGCACCGACCCCTGTGAGTACCGCCAGGCCACACCAACGCCGCCACAGTGGCATCATGAAAAATGTAACTAGCTGTCAGTGCCGTGATGTGCTGGTTGGTACAGATGCGATGGTAGGCAAGTTTGCGGGCGCACTCGAGAGCCCCGCCGGGCTCGGCCGCTGCCCAGACGCATGGCGCCAGCGTGCGCGTCTCTGACCACCGCCACAGGCCGGCTGCTGCCACGCACCATGCGACTGTCTGCATCAGCATGGCCTGGCGGGAACAAGGCTGAGCTGGTCATAGCACTGCCTGCCACCACCGCCACAATGGAGGAGCAGGATTGTGTGTTGCTACCTGGCAGTCGCCGCAGCCGACGCATCTCGCAGGTCCCAGAGCATGATGCAGCCATCGCGGCTTCCTGATGCGACGCAGCCTGCCGGCGGCAGCGGCGTCGGGTGGCAGTGCACCTGGTTGCTGTCAGCTTTGCTGCGGGACAGGGGCTTTGAGGGCGGCACCATTAGCTGCGGCAGGCCGAGGGTTGTGGCTTCTGCGTCGAACTCGGATAAAGGTTAGAGTTGGGTTTGAGGTTTGGGGCTGACTCTGCTGCGTTGCTTGGACGCTGAGGCACTTGACACTGCCAGCGTGGCCGCGCAGCGTTGCCAGGCGTGTGGCTGCCTCGACGTCCCACGCCGCGATCTGCAGGCTCGCCACAGGAGGACGGAGGCCCCGCCAGGGCCGAGCTCAGTGCACGGCCCCTCAGTAGCACCAGCAGCGCGCCTGCGGCGAGCCAGCTGGTCCGAGCTGCACCTGCTGGTCGCCAGACGCCGTCAGCAGTTGCGTGTCGCCCTGCAGACGCGCGGCGCAGAGTGAAAGCAGCACTGCCTGGAGTCAGACACCGCCACGCTGTGGAGGTACTTACAGTAAAACAAAGACAGAAAACTAGCAGAAGGGGTTCGAACTCCCGACCTACAAGTCATCAATTTGTCGTCATAACAACTGAATTATTGCGCCATGAAAGAGTCGATGCTGCCGGCAAGAGGCTCGGTCGCTGGCAGGTGCTCGCCTGGAGCCACGCAGCGTCGAAGATGGCATTCCTGTGAGCCTGCAGCTCCGTCCGAGCGACGTCACCTGTGGCGCACAGTCGTCAGGTGCACCCGCCAGCAGTCAGGCAAGTGCGATGCCTGGCGGCGCCGGGCTTGCCACTAGCAACGACGCCGGCGCTCGAGGCATCGGCGCCGGGCCAGGGGCCCTTACAGAGTCGCGCATTCGCTGCCGGCCCCAGCCGCCGCGCGTCCACCACCGCCAAGCGGCCCTCCTCGTCGGTGACCGCCAGGAGGTGCGCCGAGCACCGCTCCTGCACGGCCAGCCGAGGCCTAAGGCCGCCGCCGTTGCAGCTCGTCGGCGCTGCCATCGGGCGGCTGCCGAGGCCGGTGCGCTGCTCTTGCTGGCAGAGCCTGCTGCTGCACCTTGCCGAACCTGACGACGAATGGCAGCACGGCGTCGGCTCCGTCGCGCATGTGCAGGACGCTGCCATCACTACCGCCGCTATCCGGCGCCCTGCCGCCGCCACTGGCCGCGCGCACTGCGGGCCATCCGTCGGCCAGTCAGCGCCATCGGCAGCCAGGCTGCAGCCGGAAGCGCCGAGCGCAGGCGGCGGTCCACCGCTGCGGAGAAGCGTTGTTGCGTACCCCGTGCTCCTGAGATCTCGCGGTGCTCCAGGGCGCCATGGACGCCGCTCCGCACGTGGCGCCTCATCGCCGCTACAAGGACTCAGCTTGCATCGCAGCAAGAGCAGCGATGGCAGAGGGATGCAAGCGGAGCCGGGGCAAGGGCAGCGCAGGGGAGGGCGGTCGTGGCGACAGGGGGTTCCGGGAGCTGGAGCTAGGGGGCTGGCGGAGAGGAGCAGGAGGAGCTGGGGGGGCGAGGGGAGCTGGGGGGGGCGAGGAAGAATGGCGGCGAGGCGATTTGGGTGGCCAGGGTGGAGGGGAGGGGAGGAGAGGGAGAGGAGGAGAAATGCGGCTGCTGATTTTAAAGAATCGGCTGTGAACCAAAAAAAAACCAGAAAAGAAATGGGAGGAGGGAGCGGGAGATAGAGAGGGGGAGGGGAGGACAGAGCCGGGGAGGTGGGAGGGGGTGGGGCAGAGGAAAGGCGGGGAAGGTTTGAATTTTCGAAACAAAGCGCGCTGGACCTGTGACGGCGTCAGCCCGGTCGTCAGGGGTCACTGCCGCCGGGGCTCGGGACCTGACCCTGACGCTGACTGTGACGCCCCCCCCGCCCTCCCCTCTCCCCGCCCCCGAGAAATGGATTGATGTGAGGCCCTCCCCTTGCGCAAGATGAAGTGAGCTCCTCCCAAAAAGGGGGCGAGGGCAAGAAAAGCCTGTGAAAAGGCTGTGAAAAGCCAGCCCGATAAGAAACTAACAATAGGCTGAAAAGCGCCGAAACAACATGATCAAGCAGATAGCATGTGGGAGAACGGCGCCCATGTCACCATAGTCCAGCCGTCAACGTGGCCAGGCCCATCTCGCTCCCCCACAGTGACAACGGGGCCGAAAAGCGCTGCAACACACGACCAAGCAAGTACCATGTAAAGACGATCGCGCGCCCTTTTCCCGTCAGCCCAGCCGTCAACGTGGCCACGTCCCTCTTGCTCCTCCGCCTNTGCCGGCCGGGCGGCGGCCTCGCGGCCTCTCGCCTGGCTCCGCGGCGGCGCGGCCACGGCGCCCGTCCACGGCACCGCCAAGAGCGACCAAGAAGGTGCGCCGCCGGGGCACCTCCTCTGTATCCTCCACACCATTAATTGCACGTCACAGAGGCCGCTCTGGCGTCTGTCCTCTGCGGTTGTCCAAGAGGGACCTACTTCGTCAGATACGACGTGCTGACTCCGCCATGAGTTCGTGCGGGCTACAGCGCCGCGCCAGTCGCCTGTGGAGACCAAGGCCAAGGATCTGAGCTCAGGTACAGGCTTTGCAGGCCATGCTCGTATCGTTAGTTAGCAGATCATGTGCCCTGGGGTTGCCTCACTCCCGGTGAAAGCCGCGACCCTGCAATGGAAAAGCCGGACAGATTGAGAAGTGTCAGATTGTCGTGACGCTGATCGTCAGAGCCGCATCGCTGCTCGCAGTGCTCGATGCGAACATGAATACGCTCATGCTCACCGAGATGGCGCGCGGCATGTCACTGACGCTGAAGTACTTCTTTGACAAGAAAGTCACGGTAGCACTCCACCTACTCTCGTGGGTCGGTTGCAAGGCTTAGGTCTTGCTAGTTGGACATTACTGCTGGCAATCACGTTGCTTTTAACCGTGCCTCAAAGTGTCACATTGCTGAGGTGCTCTATTGCTGAGGTGCTCCTGAAGCTCTTGCAATAATCTGAATGCTTAAGAAGTCAAGCATTACATAACCCGGAAGGTTATAAACAGGCAATCACGTCATACTATTTGTCCAACTGATAGAAGTTCGCATCCTCTCTTGGGCATCTTGCAGATCAACTATCCATTTGAGAAAGGCCCCCTGAGCCCTCGCTTTCGCGGTGAGCATGCTCTCCGGCGCTACCCGACGGGCGAGGAGAGGTGTATCGCCTGCAAGCTTTGTGAGGCCGTGAGTATTACATTTCTCGTCCTTCTATAGAGAGGTGCTCAGATGACTTGGTCACTCTTAGCTGCTTAACCATGTCGCTGTGTTCTGTTTTATCAGGTGTGCCCTGCTCTTGCCATCACCATTGAAGCTGAGGAGCGAGAAGATGGCAGCCGAAGAACAACAAGGTGAGTCTGCCCTGATAGCTGTACGTCTTCATTCAGTGCACTCTGCTGTATAACACTATTGCAGTTGCTACTTGTTGGTGTGCCTGAACAGGACCATGGTATCCCATTCCCGGTCTTATCTGTCTGTTAGTGGGCTGTTACTCATACTGACACTATTGGACATTCTAGCTTCTGTGCCCCCTTGAGTGGTTTAGACATTGAGACTGATATGTCACGGTTCCAATCACGCAGATATGATATTGACATGACCAAGTGCATCTACTGTGGATTCTGCCAAGAGGCTTGCCCTGTTGATGCGATTGTGGAAGGGCCAAACTTTGAGTTCGCAACTGAAACTCATGAAGTAAGCTGTTACTTACAGATCCTCTCAGTATATTTGCATCTCAAGTCGTATGTTTCCTCCAGTTTTCCTAAAAGTTAGCTTTTTGGTAGGGCATTCAAAGGTTTGGAGGTCGCAAGCCAAGCCAGCTTCATTTTGGTTGCTTATATTGCTCTATCCTCAACAGGAGCTTCTGTACGACAAGGAAAAGCTGCTGGAGAATGGCGACCGTTGGGAGACGGAGATAGCTGCCAACCTCCGTTCAGAGAGCTTGTATCGTTAAGATGTTATGTTGGCCTGCTTTCAACCTCGATTGGAGAAGCTTACTTATACTTACTAAGAGGAATAGGTCATGGGCCACGGTGCATGGGAGACAGAATAAAGTAGCTACTCTAATGGCGCCGATGGCTGTCAGAGGCCAGCCCAAATTACAATGGACAAGGTCTAAGGGGTGGTAGACCATTGGTTGGAGCAGTGAGAACAATATGATCAATGATAAAGCTTGAGTTGGAGCATCTCCGTGCTTAGGAAGTCGAGGGAAACCTCAACTTCAAGTTGTAGCACTCTTACTAAGAAGCACATGCCCAGATATTTGCCCCTCCTCCGACTATCTTTTGCTCCGTGATCGTCAAAAGAACATTTTTTGTCTGCTTGATGTCTCATGGATCCGTTCACTAGATGCTTTTCGTATCATGAGATGCGGCCTTTACTTTGCAACCTCGCTTCCGGTGGATCCTGCGCCTCCTGCATCTACGTCTCATCAAAGTTCACTGGCCCAGAATTGTCGAGAGCTTTGATTTTCCGCATCACCTGCACGAAAGTCATTTGGCAAGACCAACCGACTAGCAGTGGTGTAAACGAAGAACTTTGATGGCGATGTTCAATCCGGTCAATAATAAATGAGGAACAGCGGAGCTGCAATGGCAGCAGGCCAAAAATGTCGAAGACAGTAGCAGTAGCTGAGCTGGCCTGGAGAAGCAAGGGCTATGTAGGTGCTTATCCAAAATTTAGGTGCTTAACCAACACTGATCCACAAACCAGTGGATGGCACAGGTGGCGTGTTTGATGCACTGTGCACCACCACGAAGAGCAGGTAATGGGGCAAATGGATGCCGTTGGTGGGCTAGTAAAAGATGCCGAGCACCTCCCAACTGATCTCCGTGCAAGGCTGCCAGAGGCGAGCACAAGCATTCGCTGTCCCATATTCCGGCCGTGCGTGGCCACGCCGGGGTCAATGAGCACAATGTCTACCGAGCTGACTGGGCCCGCTGAAAAGGAGAGCGAGTACGAGCTGTTGTATAAGAGCTGTTTGGTTGACAAGGTGGGAACTAAGCTCGGCCGCGGTGCAAGCTGCGGCGACAAGTAGTGCGGTGAAGAGGCCTCCACTGAGAGCGGGACGCTTGAAGGGTACTGCAATGGGGGCTTCTTCGTGATGGTGCTGCCGCCTGCAACTATGACCGTCCCATCAAAGTTGAGGGTTGCGGATGCTTGATCTGGCCTGGCGATGGTGGATGGTGGCAGGACTTGGAATCTCAAAGGGCTGCCTCGCGTGTGGCTAGGGTCCAAAAGGACGGGGTCAACAAAGGCTCATCCAAGTCATCTTGTGCTGCCAAGGACAATTCTCGAAGTCAGTGCTGGACAAGGCAAGCTAAAAGGCTAGTGGCCAGAGCAGCTCGACTCGAGAAGTCTTTCAAAGTTCGGCTGCTTGACACTCTTGTACATATAGGGGACTGTGATCCCAGATGGGCCTGTAGCTACTTCGCAACAGGGTGTAGCAGAGGAGCCAAGTGCTCTCATTCTCACTAAGACCATGTCTGGAGAATCAAGAGTTCTCAGGTTCACCTGCTGAACCAGAGGAAGCGCCATTGATGAAGAGGACGGTGCCATCGGCAGAAGGACAGTGCTGAACATAGTGCGCGGCCCGGGCATTTTCTCATAACTCCACACTGGTGATAATTCACTGAGCTGGAGAGTGCTGCATGAAGCTGTGGCTGGGAAACCGCCTCCGCAGACCATGATGACTGCAGCATCATCCAGCTGCAGCGTCCAGCCGGAGCATGAAGCTGCCAGAAGCATAGGGGCTGGTCCTTGACTGAGAAGTGAGGTCCCCGCTGACAGCAATATTGGGCAAAACACGGGAGCAGTTGCCGTTTCCAGCACTGATGTCTAGCTCACAAGCCTGGGGCGCAGGCCTTACAAAGGGTTACTATTACTATCTCACTATCCTACACAAAGCAGACAGCGAGCTTCAAAGCAGACAGCGAGCTTCGCATAGAGACATCAAGGGCAGGATGGCTAGTGAAGGCCGGATGCAGGAAGAACTGACAAGTGATGCTGAACTGATATAAGCTTTTGAGCTTCTTTAGCACCTTGGTGTTGACAAGCAGAAAAAGGTTGCCATTGGGAAGAAGGTGCACGATGGGATAGAGGTCGTAGAACCCGTCCATCAGGAGGAGTGGAATGGGGTGCGTGTTGGAACTCTCAAGAGGTCTCTGCTTCCAAAGCAGCTCATATGAGGAGCTTGTTGCAGCGAACAAGCCCGTTTCGCTACTCATCCCCTCACCACCGACGAGAACCATGTTGCCATCCTGCAGCCTCTGTGCGGATGAAAATTGCCCGTTGACTGGCCCGCAGGCAGCAAGTGAGGGACCAGCTTATGACTTGCAGTGCTCCACTGCTTTGAGTGCCATTATCATGAATATGAGCTTGATTACAAGTGTTTCTGAGCCTATCATGTACATATGAGCCCGAGTTAAGATGGGACACAGCACGGTGAGAAGCTGCTTTGGCTGACCTTCTTGTCCTGAGGGCCTGCTCTGTAAGATTGAAGTCAGCGGAGCCATATGGCCGCTGTTCAAAGCTCCAAAGCGCATACCAGCCCTTCGGATCAGAGCCGTTCCCCATGCCACCGGCAATTAGCACAATTCCATCGGATGTTGTGTGACCGCAGGCTCCGTACGCATTTGTCATGGGCCCATAGAGGCCGCGTGCCTGCACAGCAATCATCGATAGTGCTGAGGCTCACGAGACCGAACACTGTCATAGAGTACATGCAAGTTGCAGACAGGGTTAAGGCTTCAGGTCTGAAGTTGAAGAATGCCACAAACCTGGGAACTGATGGTGCTGAACTCCACCTCATGAGCAAAGCGGGAGGTCATCATCACTGGCCATGGTGCCTGTCTCGACGATGTCGGTGCGGTCAAGAAAGAGTATGGTATTATATTGTGCCAGCACAGCCAGGGTGCCGGAGATGCCAATGTTGTCTTTGAGCATCGTGAAGCTGGTGGTGAGTGGAGGAGGAGGAGGAGCGCTGTTGGGGTGCGGCGACAGCGGCTGGAATTGTGGAGGATGGTGGGGCCTAGGAGGGGGCCTTGGAAGCAGCGGCGGCGGAGGAGACCTGGGAGGGGGCCTCGGCGGGTGCAGCAGAGGAGGGGGAGAGTTTGGGGGCACACTGATGGGCGGCATGCCCGCAGGGGACCTCGCTGGCGGCGGGGGCTGCCCAGCGCAGCTGGCGATGCCACAGTGGTCGTGGCCAACGATCTTGTACACGCCGCTGGGCATTAGTATGTGCGGGTCACCAAGATAGTCTTCCCCCCAGCTGTGAAGCTCTGGCACCAAGAGCGGCCCGTCGGGCGTGTGGCTGAATGGGATGCTGAGTGTGGTCTCCCGAGCAGCGTAGAACCTGACAGACTGCGTCGCCATGGTGGTTCACCGCTGTTATCCGGGTCCGCTCGTGTCAGTCGCAATCCACAATGCTCCATATTGGTCGGCATAGAAGTACTTGCCAATGTAGCAGGGAACTCGTGGCGAGCGGTACACAGGCCCGCTGATGATTGCAGCTTCCGCGATTGTGACGTGTGGGTCCGAGTGGGTATACGTTGCCTTCGGCCACTGCCGACAGACGGACCAAGCAGGTGAGCTCAGTCCATAGAGTCAGAATACTTTCTGGCCATTCTCGACTGCTTCACTAAAGCACGAGCAAAGCATCTAAAAGTATTTGCATTGAGGAGCTCCCACCTTGAGTGACCCAAAGATGCGGCGGGGATTGGTCAAGCCACCAGGTGGGGCGTGCTTGTCATAAGCGGCAATCTCTGTGAAATTCCGCATGCCTGTGCGCCCGCCATGGGAGCAGTCCTAGTCAGGTCTACACCCTGCCTGACTGTCTGGTCGACTTGCTTGCAGATTGCAGGTGGGGTGCCCAGCAGAGGGCAGCGCGGTGGCATTGCAAGTCCTTGCCAGCAAAGCCCCTGCGAGGATGGGCTTCGTATGCACCTTCAAACATGCGCCACCCGTAATTGCCTCCGACCTCGATGACGTCAACCTCCTCAACAGTGTCCTGGTTGCATTTGACATCATAGTGGCAGGGAGAGCGACCGGGACCCAATGAGGCAGTAATTGCCATAGCGACAGTGTGGTGGCGTCAAGTTAGAAGCGAGCAAACGTCGGATGACAAGTCGAAGCATTCCAACGTTGTGGAAGCATGAAAGGACATGACTAGCCATCGGACCTGCCCAATATCAGCACAGAGGAAGTCGTCGTTGTCGCGGTCAAAGACGCAGCCCCAGGGGTTGCGGAGGCCGAGCGCATATATTTCCGGGCGGATGCCTGGGACACCCACAAATGGGTTGTCTGGCGGTATACTCTACGGCTTTGTGTCGGTGTACCCGTCCACAGCCAGCAGCAACATCTTGCCAAGAAAGGTCGTCCCCCGCTGAGCAAAATTGAAAAGGTCGCCAGTTCCACCTCCATCGCCAGACATGTAGTACATGTACGGCTCCCGCACAGTGCAGCGAAAGAGTATGTGGCCGCCGTTCTGATTCAGGTACGGCCTAAGTGAAAGCCAAGCCACCAGGCTCAGGATGCAGACTAGCGCGGCCGCAGTCTGCATGCCATCTTCGCAAATGCGCTCGCCTCAGCTCGCGAATGTGAGGAGTCGCCGGGCCTCCACTTTGGTGGCCACTGTTGCAGTCTCCGGGCTGGGGCCTGCATTGTACTCGGCAACAATGGTGTTCGCCTCACACTTTGGCTGCAGCAGGATTCCAAGTCCAGGACCAGGGTATGGCATGTGGCACTCATTGACCTCAATGCACTCGCACCGGCCGTCTCTTGGCAGTCGGGGTGCTTGGTGCCGTTGCAGATGTATGAGACAAAGAAGCGGCCATTGACGAGGTAGTCTGGATGCAGAGCAAAGCCCAAGAGACCGCGCTCGCCGTTGAAGGTAACCCGTTTCCTGAGGTCTAGAAACTGCGCCAGGAAGCGAGAGAGTGGTCAAGCGGACGTATCCAGACGGCAGTCGTGGGGTGGTTATGGTGGCCTTGCCAAGGGCCAGAAGTGCTTGCTCGCTGTCGTGCAGTGGTGTCAGATGCAGTCTCTGCGCTTTGCTTTGTCGCTTATGGCTTACAAGGGACATGTTGCCAAACTTCTGCCCGCTGCCCTCTGGCGGAATCTGCGCAAGGTACACAGCACCCTTCCGCGTGTGCAAGAAGACGCGGTTTGTGCCGTCGGGATGTGGTTGCATGCCCAGGTAGTATCCATCGTCAACGTGGTCGATGCAGACGTCCGGCAGTGCTGGGGCTGAGTTGCTTGGCGGCGATGGCACATGAGGAGGAGGCGGTGGTGCAGGGGGCAGGGGGCCGCTGGGGTCATACGGCACGCCGCTGAAACAGCGCGCCTTGTACGGTGATGCGCAAAAGTCAAGCCGGAATGCTTGCAGTGTTGGGTACGCATCGCTCAAGCGGAAGGGCACCGCGCTAGGCAGCGCATTGGGCTGGTCCTGTTGCGCCTGCAGGTATTGGACGTGGAAGGGGGAGAAGGAGACGGCGAGGCCCGCGCATGCTGTGTAGGCGGCATCGCAGTAGCTCCCCAAGCATAGCAGCGGCAGAGCGCGAGTAGCCCCAACTTCTGAGTCAAACAGGTGCGCAGCCCACGGGTCGCATTGCTGCAGAGACAGAGCGCCGACCATTGAGTCAGTCAGCATGGGGTTTGGACGTGCAAGCCAGAGTTCCACTGGCCGCCAGAACCAGGTGTTGGCTTGGGAGGGCGGCAGGTTACGGCGCAAGTGGCGCGCTGCGGGAAGGCCCGGCAAGCGAGGACATCGCCAGCGCCAACCAGAAAGAGCATGCTGTTGAGCTGCAGCTGCAGGGCAACATCCGCTGCATAGTTGCAGCAGGCCAAGGTCGGCGTATACGCCTCCGTAGAGCTGCATGCAGAAGGGCCCTGCAGGAGACTGCAGCACCGGCCCCGCTGGCGGCGCAGCCAGAGCCGCAAGTGGGCAAGGACGGTGTCAGAGGAGGTGTAGGCATTGCAAGTGGCTCCCTGCGAGATCAACTGGCTGGCTTTTACAGCCGCTCTTACTGCAGCAGCAACCACATTCTGAGCATTCTCTCACGATCCCAGCTGAAGCCCAGACGGTCGTGACATCCTTGTTTGTGGGCCTCGGCAGCGGCTCGCTCACAGAAGTCCTCGCAGATGGGGTGCGCCAGGACGCCGACGAGCAGCAGCGCTGCGGCTAGTGCGCAGGCAGGCCAGCTCCAGCCTGCTGGTGCTACGCGGCTGCTGCTGCTCCGCCGCCGAGGCACCATCTCGCCCTCGCGACCGGAATGCTTGCTCTGCCGCCCAGACCCAACTACGGAGTCGAGGGGCAGGCCGGCCCGCGAGCCACAGCTGCCAAGCCGCCGCCCCACTCGGTCACCAGCTCCGCCGCCCGAGATCTCGTCTCCGTCTCTCGCTCCTCCCTCAGCTCAAGCTGCAGCTGGGCTCCTCACCTTCCGCCTCCCTCCTCCAGTTCCTCACTCGCTGCGGCCTCCGGGGCCAGGATCCGGCGCACCCTTTTCCAAGTGCAGGACAAGGTCGCCACTTCACCTTGTGAGTAGAAAGGAGGTGCCTGCTGAAAGGAAGAATTGAGCTTGCCGATGCCGGCGAGCTGGGCAAACAGCCCACTACAGGGTGAACGGAGCTCGAAGGGTGCCTGCCGAAACGCCAGCTGAAGCCCCTTGCAGCCGTCAGCCGCAGCCGCCGCAGCTCAGGTGCTCTTTCCGACCCCCTCCGCATCCCCCCTCATCTGCCCTCTCCCCCCCCCCCCTCTCTACCTCTCTCTCTCTCCCGCTCTCCCTCTCTCCCTCTCTCTCT